>OY979695.1:72900964-73162100 GCA_963855945.1 Thereva nobilitata
ATATATATATATATATATATATATATATATATATATATATATATATATATATATATATATATATATATATATATATATATATATATATATATATATATATATATATATATATATATATATATATATATATATATATATATATATATATATATATATATATATATATATATATATATATATGTATATATATATATATATATATATATATATATATATATATATATATATATATATAACAGTGGCGTGGCGTCTTTGGAAGCAAGGGATGCATTGCATCCCTTACAATTTCTTAAAAAATAAAAACAAAAATTCAAATTTTACCAATAAATTATTCTTTTCTTTTACAAAGCTTTTCTTTTTTATTTTATCATTCTTAATTAAATTTATATTATTGCTGCTTTTTCTAGCCTGCACTGTTAAGATATAAATTCATTGTCTTCAAATGAGAAATTAAATGGAAGCTATATTTTATGTTATGTCCACGAGCGAAAGCTCTCTCCTCCTTCGCTATTCGCTATTCTATATACGCAGAGAAACATGCCAACGAACTTCGAGAAGCAGAGTTTGAATTGCTTCCCTTGACTGTCCGTTGGGTCGCACTTGTGGATGAAGAGGGAAGTGGAGATTGGGAGACGCAACGAACATTTGTTCCTGTGACCAGTGTTTCCACGACACTTCGTCAAAAAAGTATCCAAATGAGAAAAAAATAGTATCCAAAAAGTATCTAATACTAGAAATTTCAAAAAATATACTAGTATGTATTAAAAACTTCGATAATTATAATGATGCAATCCAATTTACGTCCAAATTTTGTTGTAGAGTTAAACGCCTCCATTCGGTGTTTATAGACTCAGCGTCTCAAAAAGATTGGAAAAATTTTCCGTTAGTATTAGTAAGGATTCCTTCGATCCCAATATGTATTTGGGATTCAAAACTGAAAATTATATAATTTCCAAAATAGAACCGCTTTTGTATTTGCAATGCGAGGTCTACATGAAAGTTTTTTATATTTTCTTTAAATTTTACAGCTTTATATTTTCTTAATTTTGTTAACCAATTTTGTACTTTAGCACCAATGTAAATTTCATGAACAGGCAGACAATTGAATTTCTTTTTCTTCTGGATTAATATCACCTAAATTATCAACTGATAATAATTTATCTAAGCAAATAAAGTTACTTAATATTAATTTGTAATAATGGTTCATGTATTCATATAGACAGTGCAGCCGAACTTTCTCTTGAAATTCCTTATTCATTATAATTATTTTGTTCAAAATGTATAAAAGAAAGTAGAAATATAGTTTGGTTTTTGGGTTATCTAAATCTTGAGCTATTTCTTTTGCGTTTGCGGACAGGTCATCAATGGTGCAAGAAATGAAATACAATTTTAAAGCATCCCTTGCTCTAGAAGTCTATTTACAACAGCCTCAAGAGAAAGCCGCGTTTGTGACTGCCATTACATCTTGTGAGGCTTAACATCAAAATATGTTTTTGATAATGGTTTTCGGTGGTAAATATAATTTTAAAAATAAATAAAATATGTTTTTGGCGAATAAATAAATTAGAATAAATTTTTACTACTCAAAAAGTATCCTTTTAATAAAAAAAGTATCCGCGTATCCAAAAATTTAAAATGTATCCAAAAGATACAATTGTATCCAAAATGGAAACACTGCCTGTGACCAGTGCCAAGGGAAGCAATTCAGATTTTGCATCCATACAAAGTTTTGTGAGAATAATGTGAGTAAATTTTTTGTTAGGTGAGAGCGGAGAGAAGTTTTCTAATAAGATTGGAGGGAATTCATTTCTATGAGCAATCTAATTGGAAATGAATTTGTACAATGTGGTTTGAAATTAATGACTTTGTAGAAAATAGTAAAGAGCAGTACTTTTGGAATAATTAATTAGTTAATTAAAATAAATAAAAAATTGTTGTGCCTGGAATTTTGTTGTTGCGACTTGTTTTGGGAGTTAAAATTTGTGCAAGTAGTTTTAAAATGAAAGTTTGAAAAAAAATTGGATAAATTGAAAAATATTTATATACTAGTTGGGACCCGGCGCGCCTATGCTGCTCCCATAATGAATTTTAATGGTGATATGAATTTTAATATACAGTAGGAGAGTTTGAAAAAGGCAATTTTATGGTATTTTTGATTCCAAATAACAAAATGTGAAACTATTAGAGATCTGACATTTTGATCGAGGCAATAAAAACCATCCATTGACATGGTATTTTTCGAGATATGAACTTTCATACACAGATGAAGTGTCTCAATGGACCCGGTGCGCCTCGCTGCACCCAACGTTTAAACATTTAAAATCAATCCAAACCTTCAAAATTCCACTCTTCTTAACCATTAACGAAAAACTAACTATTCCTATAAAAGTTGGAGTCATTAGATTCAAAATACTTTTATTTGAACTATGACCACAATAAAACAAAATCGAAAAATGAAACAAATATTTTATAGTTGGAAAAAGCAATGCCAAAAACCAACTTTTATTTTCTCTTATATTACGAAATTGTGTTCGTCAAAACATGTGAAATTAATGCAAATATTGAAAATCAAACTATTCGCAACATCTAAGGAAAGAACCAATACTTATTTCTGTAAAATTTGGAGACATTAGATTCAATAAGCTTTCATATTAAGTGTGACCAAAATTACCTATGTATGTATTCTTTTACAAAACTTGCTGGTAAACTATGTTTTTAGTTTTGTTTTCCGGTGCGTAAATAAATAAAGATGATGCCTTTCCGACTCGCTGCAGCCAACCTTAAGACATTTAAAATTAATCCAAATCTTCAAAATTCAACTCTACAACAAATATTTATAGCCATTAACGAAAAACCAATTATTCCTATAAAAGTTCGAGAGTTTGGATATTGGTTTGTTTGTCTAATTCTGCGAAGTATGTCTTCAGTCATGCCGTTCTTGTATTTTTCCCACAAAACCGATGGTTCTGTTGGGTATCATGTCGACAATATAATTGCGAACAGTAGACGAATGTTATTCGGCGTGGATGCAAATGCTGCATCAGTAAGTGTCAGATCTCAATGATTGTCGTCTTCCAGCAATTGCAACTCGCGACATGCATCTTGAAATATATTGAATATTTGACCATTGACTGTTCGTAAAAATTCGAAAGACGTTGGTCCTGGAACATTCAACAACAACAAACGCAAAAAGAAACATTCACGTTGTTTTGGATGTATTGTGTAAAGTCGTCCCAATGTCTTTGCTTTCCATGCGATGCGACGCGTGCGATAGTTGGATGTGGTTCGCCTTGTCTACGTGGCTTCCATTTTTTACCTGATTTGTTCCATATATAATAGCGAGGGACCTCGGTACATAGCAATGTTGTTGTGAACTGTCCGAAAATATCAAGTTTTTGGCACAGTGTGAAAAATTCAGTAAGTGTAGTTTTTGGTGGCTGGAAAGCCCGTTGGAGAGTATTTTCTTCAGTGAAATATACACGTTGACCGTTGTCAAGATGTACCGCAATCTAAGGCATAATGCAAAAACTCGACATTTATATATTTGCTTATTAACACTTTATTTAATCGCACCAATTAAAAGCTTTTACGCATTTTTCGGTGGAAGCATATAAAGAACAATGGATGCTAATATTTTACAGGTTCCCAATGTTCACAAATACTACAAATGTTGAAGGTAATCCAGATGAGAATGATGGAGAATACCTTAAAGATGTTAATAAGATAATGTTTAAGTGTAATTTTCAATTATCTATATAAAAATCAATTGCCGTGCATTAGTCTCACAAAAACTTGAAAATGGGTCGCCTCAATACAGGGGTGGTTAAAAAAAAGAAAAACCCAAAGGAACTACTGAAAAATCCAAAAAATTTGTCATTTTGGGAGTTTTCACTGCAGATTAGTTTTAATAGCTTCATGGCCTACCTATATATTGTTTGACAGCTGCGTAAATGTGGAATTGTCATTAAATTGGTGTTTTTGAGAAATTACCGATTTAATTTAATGACAATTTCACATTTATGCTGCTGTAAACAATATAGGTAGGCCATGAAGCTATTGAAACTAATGTGAGGTGAAAAATCCCAAAATTACCAATTTTTTTGGCGTTGCAGCTCTTCCTTTTGGTTTTTTGAAAAGGTTTTTTTCTAAAGCCACCCCTGTATTGAGGCGAACAAAACAAAAAGAAATTATTGAAATCGGTCGAGCCATTTTCGAGTTTTTGCGGGACTAACGCACGGCATTCATTTTTATATATATAGATTATTTATGTTAGTTTTTTTAGTTTGTTTTTGCTTTATTAAATATAATGGGTAATGTTGATGGTAAGCATTTTTGCATAATGGATGATTTTTTGCAGCAATCCTTTGGCTCGCGTTCAAAGAAATGGATACTTGAAAATGGTAGACCGAAACCAGTGTTACATATTTTAAGTGAAGATAAAACATACATTAGGCATTTTTCTATTTAGCGCGAATTGGCTTACCTGTTTTCAAAATAAGCAAACAATTTTTTGTTGGCCTTGCATTTTATTTTCAACTGAAAAGAACGTTTGGCGGTCTTCGGGATTTAATGATTTAAATAATTTTCATGAAACCGCTGATATGCATGGTCAAAAATCGTCCGAGCATTTAAAATCGGCTTTAGCTGTTCCTAAATTCGGTACAGGCCAAAGGATTGAAAATCTAGTAAACAGTCATTATAAATCCTCAATTATGAGAACAATGAGTTAGTTAAAAAGAACCGGAAAATTATTAAAATTTGTATAGATGTTGTTTGCCACTTGGGATGTCAGGAGCAAGCCTTTCGGGGACACCGCGAGGGTCAAGATTCTAATAATCGGGAAAATTATGATCAACTATTTGGGACCAGGTGATGTGAATTTTAATATACAGCAGAAGAGTTTGAAAAAGGCAATTTTTTGGTATTTTTGATTCCAAATAACAAAATGTGAAACTATTAGTGATCTGACATTTTGATCGCGACAATAAAAACCATCCATTGACATGGCATTTTTCGAGATATGAATTTTCATACACAGATGAAGTGTCTCACTTATTTTCTGTATTTTGGATAGCTGGGACCCGGTGCCCCTCGCTGCACCCAACGTTTAAACATATAAAATCAATCCAAACCTTCAAAATTCAACTCTTCTTAACCATTAACGAAAAACCAACTATTCCTATAAAAGTTGGAGTCATTAGATTCAAAATACATTTATTTGAACTATGACTGTGGCGCACCCCAAAGTTCTGAGTCGCAATCAGCCCATAGGTAGAAATGAGAAATTAGCTGATTACAGAATGATGATAAGAGAATAATTGAAGTCAGTACTGTTGCGACCGCTTGGCTAGATAAGTCGTCGAAAGAACGGCTCGAGTTATAAGTTGTAGACTTAAGTTTTTTTGAACAGTAATAAAATATTTTGTGTTAAAAATACCTTTCAATTTCAATATAAGAAATATTATGCGGATCCGGCACAAGGGAACCCCACATAAATGGTGACCCCGACGAACCTTAATAAATCAGGAAAGCACCCTCGCATAAAGGGATAAACATTCAAAATATAAAAACCACCTAAATATATAAAATATAAGAAACAGCAAATCCTGCAAATTATTACATAAGGGAACGCAGCAGTACTCAGCGCCAACAACGGAGCAACAAAGAAAAAACACAATTGCGCCAACGGTATCCACCAACGCAAAGCATGTGCCCAGGTTAAACGACCACGAGGACAGAAACAACAGCCAACGGACAATTAAAAAAAAATTTGCAAGAACAATAGCACCAAGGGAAAAAGTTTTCTTTGCTTTTGCATATAGTTTTATTACTGTTATCTTGTTATAGTGAACTCCCATAATTTTTTTTAGGATTTTAGATTTTTATGTCATGGTTTTTGATAATTCAGTTCACTGAACAAAAATATTTTTCTTTGGTTTGCGCATATGCAAATTTCCTACGGCAGTTCTCCCTCCGAAACATAACTAGAACTTCCAGTTACGTCCTACATGGTGTTCCATAAAAGTACATTTCTTCACACATAAAGGGCCGCAAGTATTTTAATACGCCAAGCAAGCCTTCCAAAACCCAACTTTCATTCTAACAATAAACGTAAAGAATTTCGCGCAACGCAAGCTATCAAGTAAGTCATGGCCACAGAAAAAGAAACGCCAAATTTAATGTTTCCTCCGGACCCATTCGAAAACAACACCATGGATAGGAGTAATGAAGATAAACAAGAATCAAAAGAACCCCACATAAATGGTGAAGACGTCAGTCGGTGCGTATCCACTTTAAAGGTAGAAACAGAATGGCACGGCGACCGTGGCGGAGTCCGCCGCTCAGAGAGTTTCCCATACATTTAATTTCTCCCCAGGCGGCGCGGACAAATTAAATGTATGGGAAACTCTCTGAGCGGCGGACTCCGCCACGGTCGCCGTGCCATTCTGTTTCTACCTTAAAGATGCCTCCTTTTTGGCACAATAGACCGGACCTATGGTTCGTACAAATCGAAACGCAGTTCCGAGTCAGACGGATTACTCCCTCAAGTACCAAATATGATTACTTGTTGGCATCATTACCAACAGAGACGATGGAAGTCGTGACTGACATATTGCTAAACCCGCCAGAGGTTGAAAAATACGAAACCCTAAAGAAGCATCTCTTAGCTAGAAGTACAGATTCTGAAGAGCGGAGACTGGACGCTCTATTGCACAAATGTGAATTAGGAGATTGCAAACCTTCGGAACTCTACAGGCAGATGGAGGCTTTGGCGGGGGGAAACAGCCTTGTAAATAAACCCCTTCTACGGAAATTATGGCTTAAAAAACTGCCGGCAACGATCCAATCGTGCATAATAACGATAGAGAACTCCCATTGTAACGGTCGGTTATTTACCGAAAGTTTCCCCCTTTTGATGGTCCCCCATCTATCGGAAATTTCAGGCTTCATGAATAAAATTACTTCACGAAAATTTTTTGGGGAGAGTTAACGAATGTTGCGGTTGTGGGAACATGTGCAGTTTTTCCCATTTACAAATAAAAACGAAATAAGCTATGTTCATCCTGAAACCCTAAAATAAAAAATATTCTAATTATGAAATTAAAAATATTGAATTAATACCTGGTGCCTGGGTATACACAGGCACAGTCCAATAATCAAAATCTGAAATAAAAACTGAAATTAATAAATGATCTTGTAAAAGAGGCAAAATGTCAACAAAGATAACAACAACAATACAGAATACAATTAAACCAAACAAACTTGAACTACATATTTAATATACACAAATTAATGAATTATAACATGAATTACACATAAATTACTATGATATTGAATTTTAAATTGAAATTGAAAGAATTAAAACGAATTTAAAAGGGTTTTGAATAAAACATAACCCCAAAATTTAAAGGTTAAAAAACTACACGAAAATGAAAGTATATCATGCAAAATCAGACTAATAACAACAAAGCACCACCAACCCAAGCTGCGCTTACCTGAAACATAATGAGTGTGCGCTAATCACCACAAAACAGGTACACTACACACGCGAAACACGAACAACTTGAACACCGCGGAACTTTGACATCTCGCGACGTTTGAGGTGTCAAAACAATGTAGAATTTTCCGGCGAATTGAACGGTGATGCCAGAAATGCTGTACATCAACGAGAAAGGTAAATATTAGCAAATTTATGTTTTCACCTTTATGGTTATTAGAGAGAAAGAGACTTCAAGTAAAAAAGAGATGACAACAATTTTATAAAATTAGTACAAAAATTGGAAGGATATCCCAGTTTTTCGAGGGATTTTGGAATTTCCCTAATGGATACCCTTTTCGCCTATAAAAGTGCGACATCAGACAGTGACTTGGCTTTTTTTAGTTCAAGTTGAAATTGTAAGGTGAAAGTGAGTGAGCTGCAGTGAGTGGAAAAACAAAGAAAACAGTGGTACAAGGAAAATCAAACCAGGTGTAAGGTAACTAATTTGCTATTTAAGAATTGGCATACATGTTATTAATTGACATCAAGCCATCATAACATGTATTATTAACCATTAACATGTGAAGCGTAAACATGTAATTTATTGCATCACGTCCAAGCATGTTAATATTTTTTTCAGCCATAGTTACGTCGACATAAAAGCAGGAAAAAGTGTGTGAAATTTACAATAAGATTTAGTTGGAATAAATTTGTTAGTGTTATTTTACTAAAGAATTTTAATGTCGCTAAATTTTTGTTACTAAGGAATCATTGTGCAGAAATTATTTTTAAAAATAAATATAAAAAAAACGGAATCGTCAATTGTTTTTAATTACATACGAATAGTTTTATGTTGGATTGTTTTTGGCAACTATTTACTTCAGACGGAATCTCGGAACAAATATAAATTGCCGTGTTTTTTTTAAGACCGCTACACCAGGCCACCACCATCGTACAAGCTATAAAACTAGAAAGCTGAAGTCTGCAAGTTTAAGAGTATCCGCAGTTAAAACAGGAGCACCTAGTGAAGAAAAACTGGGAAATAAGAAAATATCGCCAATGTCCATGACGGGAGGTCAAATTAGACAGGACCCTTGAAACATCCAGTTAGGACTCAGATTGCGAAACTCCTCCAGCAGCCACCATATACGAAGGAAGTTAGCAATGCATTATCCGAAGCCGTACAATTGTTATTAAAAGAGCTTCCGTTCGATAAGGCTACTATTACAAGCAATCAATTAAATAGGGTAGTATCTTCAATTTCTGTTTTTTTGTGAAAATTTTCCTGCAGCATTGGAAGCTTTCAACAGGAATTTGCAGGTCTAATCAGTGATTTTACAGAAAATCGCCAATAAAAGGGAACATTTCTTAGCATCTATTATAACCGAGTCTACAGAGAGTGACTTTTACATGCTAGCTGTATAATTTGGAGGAAATCAAGAACAACTTGATATTAACATATTGTGCTAATATGTAGTGCTACTTGATGCTATTGTGCTAATATGTAGTGTTACTTACTTTTAAAGGCAAACCTTTTTACCAATAAAGTGTCACCATAATAGCTCGTGTTATCCAGCTAATACGTCTACTCCAGCAGCTCGAAAAAAAAACGTATGCGGTGAACGGAACCTATTTGGGTACGCTACTTTCAGGTTATAAAATCTGGTGCAGGAAATATAAGAACAGAATCTAATGTAAAGTCGAGGGCGAACTTAATAGCAGAACTAGAAGAACGAAAACTAACAGTAAACTTGACGGACCCCTGAAGTTGTTGTAAGCTTTATACAGTTTATCCGTTGGGGAAAAGTTAAGTAATTTCGTTTTTTTGTTGGTTTGGTATGTACCATAGTTTTGGTAGCCACATAATTTATATTTCAAATTTTAATTGTATTAATATTCCCTCCAATTATTTACTCAGTATACACTAATTATTTAACAAAACAAAGAAAAAAAAAACTATTAAATTATTCATTTATACTGGTACTACTTACATTTTTTTACATTTTTTCGTATATTATATATTACACACTAATAGTAATAATAATATTGCCGTAAATTGCTTTATATCATTTAAGTATTATTTTATGCATTTGTGTGTTGTAAGAAGAACAGGAATCCTCGACTGGTACCAGAGCGACGATTTGTTTTTTTCCTTTCCGTTATTGTATGGAAGTTGTTATTTTGTGGTAATAGTTGGTTGCATCCACATTACCTATATTGTAAGGGTACTTTTTTTTGATTTACACTTTAGTTAATTCAAACTTACCTTCATTTTGTTGTTAATTAATTATATTGTCTTGGGCTGTAATTACTATATAATATATTTGTTGTCAATTTCTTTAACTCCACGAGTATTACTAGGCATGACAGCCTAAGGGGGTAATTTATCCAGGATGGTTGGGTTGTGTTTTCTCTCTAGGGTTCTCTCGAAGTCGCGTTGAACATTTACAGGTCCACCAGGTCGTTGGGAACTTCCCGCGATGAATACCTTTGGCTAACCTAGGACAAGAACGGTATGAAGAAATCTCCCTTTTGACTAATAGGTAAGTGGTGAATCATATATGTAGCGTTCCGGTCACACACCCCACGACCCCTACCGTCGAGCTAGCGTATACCGTGTGACCGGCTAATCACCCCATATCTCTATTTCGGAACTAGGGAGGATGGTTGTCTTTCAAAATTTTTATGTCTACCCAAGCATGATGGCAGTAGCCTTGCTGTCACCAGCAAGGAGCTCCATTGTGCCGGTACACCATTCACAGGAAGAAGTTTTTTCCATCGCGGATCGAATTCTGGATTCCACGTCAACTGCAAGAGTAGCCGAAATAAGAAGTAGTTTAACCAACAGCAATGACTCAGACGTTAGGCAACTAACCCATTTAATGAAGAACATCACAGCCCGCCTCAGTAGGCTCGAAAAGAAACAAAATTTTAGGCCAAGAAGCCTATCGCGAGACAAATCACGCCAACGACGGGATCGGCACCGAGAATTTCGAAGCCCAGATAAAACTTGTTGGTATCACAACAAATATGGGAAAAATGCAAAAAAATGCATACAACCGTGTAAACATCAAGGGAACACAAGCCCAAAAAACGACGAATAGCCTCATCGGCCGCGGCAACGATTTCAGGCAAGACATCATGCCGATTATTTGTACTAGACAAATCAACCAACATCAATTTTCTAATCGACACAGGCGCGGAAATTTCAGTTGTACCTAGGAAATTATTTAAAAATCAAGGAACGAAAACGGATATTGTGCTTATAGCAGCAAATGGCGCGCTAATCACAACTTACGGTTGCAAAACATTAACCTTAGATTTGAACCTTCGTCGCGAGTTCCAATATACTTTCACGATAGCTGGTGTAGAATACGCAATTATCGGGGCCGACTTTTTGTATAAATTCAATCTAATGGTAGACATACGGGGAAGAAAATTGAGAGATAAACAAACTGCTTTTGCGGTAAACTGCGTCAAGAAATTTTTTAAATGCTGTACCCCTAAATTGTATACTTTAACCGGGGAATACGGTTCTATCCTTAACGAATATCCCACTCTTTAAGCGGCACCGAACTTCAACCAACCAGTCGAACCTAATACCGTACATCACATCTTCACAACAGGTCCCCTTCCAGCAGCCCGACCGAGAAGACTGAATCCAGAAAGATTCAAAGTAGCCAAAGGTGAATTTGAAACAATGGTCAAACTGGGCATATGCCGACCATCTTCCTCATCCGTAGCCTCACCACTCCACATGGTGCCCGAGTGGCGACCATGCGGAGACTACAGGTAACTAAATGCCGTCACCAGTTTCGACAAATACCCGTTGCCGAACATACATGATTGTACAATCAATCTCCATGGTTGCACAATTTTTTCGAAAATCGATATCGTTAGGGCTTATCGCCAAATTCCGGTGGCGATGGAAGACGTGTATAAAACGGCTGTAACCACACCATTCCGCCTCTACGAATTTTTACGCATGCCTTTTGGCGTAAAGAATGGAGCTCAAACCTTCCAACGTTTCATCAATGAGGTACTACAAGGTCTTGATTTAATTTTTGCATATGTTGATGATATTCTTGTGGGCAGCAAAACGACTGAAGAACACAAAGAACATCTTCACCTAGTTTTCAAACGACTACAGAAGTACAGCATCAACACGAATCCTCAAAAATGCATTTTTGGTGTACCCAAGTTGGATTTTCTCGGACATACAATCACCAAGTCCGGGATTGCTCCCTCCGAAAGTAGAAAAAACCTTCAGCGGTTTCTAGGAATGGTAAACTTCTATTATCGCTTCTTGACCAACATCGCTCAAGTGGCCATGCCCTTACACAAACTACTTCAAAAAAATCCTAAACGGAAGACTAGGAAAATAGAATTCAGTTGGTTAAACGAACACGATATCGCTTTCAACACCATAAAAAAGACCTAGAAAACCACACACTTCTCGTGCATCCAGATCCCAAAGCGAAGGTCAGTTTGTGGGTCGACGCATCAAGCGACGCCACAGGTGCGGTACTACAACAGTTAAAGGGCAATAAATGGGAGCCATTAAGTTTTTTTTCAAAAAGGTTAAAACCATCAGAAAAAAAGTATTTTACATAAGATAGGGAGCTTCTGGCTATATATCTAGCCATAAAAAGATTCAAACATTTCGTTGAATCTCACAATTTTCACAGACCATTAGCCCCTCATAAATGCCATAGGTTGAAAAAATGAAAAATCTCCAAGACAAACCACACAACTTGATTATATCTCCCAATTCACAAATGATATAAGACATATGAAAGGCCAACAAAACGTTGTCGCGGACACGCTGTCAAGAGCACACGTAGACACCTTCCAACTGAACAAATTAGATCTACAATTTCTCTCTGCAGAACAAGCCAAAGACCCGGAGCTTAAAATGATTCTCAGCTCAGAAAAGCCTGAAAAAAGTAAGTGGATCCTGGAAAAGATCAATGTTCCATTAGAAGATCAAGACATTTGGTGTGAAACTTCTACAGGGACCAATAGACCTTACGTCCCAGAGACGTTACGACGTCTAGTTTTCGACATCATTCACGGCCTCCCAGACCCCGGAATAAGAGCTTCAAGGAAGCTTATAACGGCTAAATACTTCTGGCCGCGAATCAAGGCAGACGTCAATCGGTGGGCCAAAACATGCATACCTTGCCAAAAATCAAAAGTAACAAAGCACACCAACCCGCCATGAAAATTTCAAGGTACCAGAGGGCCGTTTTAAACATATACATTTAGATCTCGTAGGTCCCTTACCACCGTCAACCGGGTATACACATCTCCTAACCATCAAGGATCGTTTCTCACACTGGCCAGAAGCCATACCTCTAAGAGACATTTCTGCCACGACGATTGCCAAAATTTTTATAAATCAGTGGATCGCTCGATATGGTGTACCAAGAACAGTGACAACGGATCAAGGTCGCCAGTTCGAATCCGCGTTTTTTAGAGATCTTTCCACCATGTTTGGAAGCCATCGCATTCGAACCACTGCTTATCACCCACAGTCAAATGGGTCAATTGAAAGATTCCACAGGCAACTGAAGGTAGCAATCCGAGCCAGCCCGGATCCTAAGAAATGGTACAACAGTTTACCCTGGATTCTCTTAGGCATTCGATCTAGCATCATGGAAGATTTAGGCGTAGCACCGGCCCAATTACTATATGGCCAACCTTTACGTTTACCGGGCGAAATGATCGCCAATGACACAACAAAAGATTTAACAATGAACACAAAAGCGACAAAGGAAATATGTGAAACTTTAGCACACATACGACCGCAAACCTCACGTAGGCGAACACAAAACAACATTTTCATACCTCGAGACATGTTTACTACACCATACGTATTCATGCGCGAAGAAGTTTACAAAGGAAGTTTGCACCCACCTTACAGTGGGCCATACAGAGTGATAAAAAGGCACAAAAAGTTTTTCAAAATTCTAATAAAAGACAAAGAACAAACAATAACGATTGACAGATTAAAACCCGCTTTTGTATGTAATGAAGAATTACTCACAGAAGAAATTAAAGAAAAAACCAAAAGGAAAGTTTCTTTCCAATTATAAACATAAGATTATATATATATTTTTTTTTTCGGCAGGAAGTTAGAATTGTAGAACTGTATTTTGGATAGCTGGGACCCGGTGCCCCTCGCTGCACCCAACGTTTAAACATATAAAATCAATCCAAACCTTCAAAATTCAACTCTTCTTAACCATTAACGAAAAACCAACTATTCCTATAAAAGTTGGAGTCATTAGATTCAAAATACATTTATTTGAACTATGACTGTGGCGCACCCCAAAGTTCTGAGTCGCAATCAGCCCATAGGTAGAAATGAGAAATTAGCTGATTACAGAATGATGATAAGAGAATAATTGAAGTCAGTACTGTTGCGACCGCTTGGCTAGATAAGTCGTCGAAAGAACGGCTCGAGTTATAAGTTGTAGACTTAAGTTTTTTTGAACAGTAATAAAATATTTTGTGTTAAAAATACCTTTCAATTTCAATATAAGAAATATTATGCGGATCCGGCACAAGGGAACCCCACAATGACCAAAATTGCTTGTGTATTCTGTTAAAACCATTAACGTTAAAATATTTAAAATTAATGCAAATAGCAGCATCCAGCACTCGAAATTCGAGGGCCATTTTCTATAGCTTTTTTAATTTAAATTTAGAAGTCTTCAATAACAAAATTTTTCGAGAACAATAAAACAAAATCGAAAAATGAAACAAATATTTTATAGTTGGAAAAAGCAATGCCAAAAAACCAACTTTTATTTTCTCTTATATTGCGAAATTGTGTTCATCAAAACATGTGAAATTAATGCAAATATTGAAAATCAAACTATTCGCAATATCTAAGGAAAGAACCAATACTTATTTCTGTAAAATTTGGAGACATTAGATTCAATAAGCTTTCATATTAAGTGTGACCAAAATTACCTATGTATGTATTCTTTTACAAAACTTGCTGGTAAACTATGTTTTTAGTTTTGTTTTCCGGTGCGTAAATAAATAAAGATGATGCCTTTCCGACTCGCTGCAGCCAACCTTAAGACATTTAAAATTAATCCAAATCTTCAAAATTCAACTCTACAACAAATATTTATAGCCATTAACGAAAAACCAATTATTCCTATAAAAGTTCGAGAGTTTGGATATTGGTTTGTTTGTCTAATTCTGCGAAGTATGTCTTCAGTCATGCCGTTCTTGTATTTTTCCCACAAAACCGATGGTTCTGTTGGGTATCATGTCGACAATATAATTGCGAACAGTAGACGAATGTTATTCGGCGTGGATGCAAATGCTGCATCAGTAAGTGTCAGATCCCAATGATTGTCGTCTTCCAGCAATTGCAACTCGCGACATGCATCTTGAAATGTATTGAATATTTGACCATTGACTGTTCGTAAAAATTCGAAAGACGTTGGTCCTGGAACATTCAGCAACAGAGCTGGACTGGCCTACCAAGCTACCGGGAGTTTCCCGGTGGGCCGTGCCGAATGTTAAATCAAAAATGTTTCCTCTTAATAATTTTTTCTTAAAAAAACAAAATTTTCCCACGAAAAAATTAAAAATTTCAAATTTCAAGCATATCACTATTTCTTTAAAGAACACAAATCTCGCGGTCTAATACGAAATTGCCAATTAGTTTGTTGAAGACTGTTATTTAATAAGGATTGTGTGGAATTTAAAAAAATGTAAAAAATTCAAAATGTCAACGAAACGACGAAAAGGTTGGGAGAAACAAAAAATTAAAAAACAAGAACTTTTAAATGCGTAGTATAAAAACTGTCCGGACATTATTCATAGGAAATATTCCAAGCTTTCTAATTTTGGAAAAAAAGCTATAGGTTAACTACGTAATTTTTGGAGAAAAAAGTAGTGAAAGTTGAAATTGTAGAAAAAAACCAAAATTTTGACTTTGACGACTCATAACTCTAGAAGTTGGTAGGGCTGGTAGTACCAAAACTGGTGCTTAAGTAATCGTGAGAGAAGCTAGTTCAAATAACGATAAAAGACTCGTCAGACGTGACCGAAAAGGCCAATTTCTTTTTCAGTAAATGTAGGACGTGGAAAACAGTTCCCCGTCCAAAAAGTGGTGATCTAAGGATTGAAAAAAATAGTAATGTTGGAAAAGGGTAACGTAATTTTTGCACGGGCTTTAAAGAATGCTCGGATTTTGTTGACAAGTGACGTTTTATGGGGAAGCTATCGGAAGCTTCATTTAGAACCGGTTTCATTCCATCGAGTTTATTGGATGGTGCTTGTGACTCTTGGCCGAAATCTTTTCAAAAAAAGGCTTGACCGAATGTTATGAAATTTTTTCCAAAGCACGTTTTCGTTAATGTGCTTTGATCGGCATCCCAACGAAACCGATATCATTTTTGGTTTTGCGCGATATCGTGAGGGTAGAAAAATCACGTACGTCGTCTAAACAAAAAAAACGGCTCAACCGAATTTTATGAAAATCATTTTAGATCATGCTTTAGTTAATACGCTTCGATCGGCACCTCAACGAAGGCGATATCTTTTTTGGTTCGCCCAATATCGTGCAGAAAAAATTACTACGGAGGAACGCAAAAACACACCTACACATACACATAGTTCTTCTCATAATTATTCTTAAAGAAAAACTTTTGAAAGCAAAAAAGAACTTTACTTGATTGTTAAAACAAAATTTATGGAAATGGGCCGAAATTGCTTTCAATACGCGTGCGATAGTTGGATGTGGTTAGCCTTGTCTACGTGGCTTCCATTTTTTACCTGATTTGTTCCATGTATAATAGCGAGGGACGTCGGTATATAACAATGTTATTGCGAATTGTCCGAAAATATCAGGTTTTGGCACAGTGTGAAAAATTCAGTAAGTGTAGTTTTTGGTGGCTGGAAAGCTCGTTGGAGAGCATTTTCTTCAGTGAAATATACACGTTGACCGTTTTCAAGATGTACCGAAATCTGAGGCATAATGAAAAAACTGTACATTTATATATTTTCTTATTAACACTTCATTTAATCGCACCAATTCAAAGCTTTCACGCATTTTTCGGTGGAAGTACATAACGAACAATGGATGCTAATATTTTACAGGTTTCCCAATGTTCACAAATACTACAAATGTTGAAGGTAATCCAGATGAGAATGATGGAGAATATGATCTTGCACCTTAAAGATGTTAATAAGATAATGTTTAAGTGTAATTTTCAATTATCTATATAAAAATCAATTGCCGTACGTTAGTCTCACAAAAACTGGAAAATTGCTCGCCTCAATACAGGGCTGGTTTAAAAAAAATAAGAAACCCCCAAAGGAACTACTGAAAAATCTAAAAAATTTGTCATTGTGGGAGTTTTCACTGCATATTAGTTTTCATAGCTTCATGGCCTACCTATATATATATTGTTTGACAGCTGCGTAAATGTGAAATTGTCATTAAATTGGGGTTTTTGAGAAATTTAATTTAATGACAATTTCACATTTACGCACCTGTCAAACACTATATATAGGTAGGCCATGAATCTATTGAAACTAATGTGAGGTGAAAAATCCCAAAATTACCAATTTTTTTGGTTTGCAGCTGTTCCTTTTGGTTTTTTGAAATGGTTTTTTTTCTAAAACCACCCCTGTATTGAGGCGAACAAAACAAAAAAAATAATATTGAAATCGGTCGAGCCGTTTTCGAGTTTTTGCGGGACTAACGCACGGCATTCATTTTTATATATATAGATTTCACTTTTGGCCAAACATAATCCAGAACTTAAAAATCAGCTTCAGGATTTTCTGGATTATCAAACAATATTCAAAATGATTTAATAATGGCTATTTCCTGCACTCTTACTAAAAATTAAAATTAGGTACTTCTGAAATCCAAAATTCTGAGTTTGTCGCAATTATTTGTGATGAAACCACGGATACTTTCTGTCGATCTATGTTGGCAACGACTCTGAGATACTTTTCTTCCTCTGGTGACACGAAAGAAACATTTTTTAGTTTTAAAAATATTTCCGATGATAGAAGAGCAGCTCGTTTGCATGAACATGTAGCTCAATATTATGCAGAATTTCGCATGTGGTTCCAAGTTACAATTGCTATGTCGGAGCTTCAGTTATGGCGGGTGAAGTTAGAGTTAAAGAAACTTTCAAATGCTCTTTTTGTATACTGCTTTGCCCATTGCTTAAATATTGTTTTATCGAAAGCATGTGACAAGATTCGTTAAGCTTCTTTCAGTCAATTACAGGTTTCTCAAAATTCTTTACACTCAACTATACTCGACTTGTTTTTAAAGCGAAAACTTCCAAAAGTAGCTCACACTCGCTGCGATTTCAATGGAAGACTTATTTTATATATTCATGATAATATAGATAATCTTAATACTCCTTTTGAATATATAATGCGTTTTTCCACACAAATTTTGCCAGATTGCATCCCCTACAATTCAAAGCACGCCACGCCACTGCACGCAAGCAATACTACGCAATACAATTATGCTTTTCCAGCTTTTTCTGCATGGCCATTGTGGCCACTACGCTGTGTCATGCGCCGCGACCCAATCATAATCGTAATTTAACGGTTGACCTTGAGCGTGGGACGATTTAAAAACTATTTTTTGTAAAATTGTTTTAAGCCTTATGTAACATCACGGGTTTTTAATAAGTGATTCACTTTTATTCTGGGGTGGGCCTGGCACACCTGGCCCCTCCCCTTGCTAAGCCCATGACTGTGAGCCTTGTTCAAACGTTTTTCCTGAAACGGCTGCTTTTACATTTTCAAGATTTAAAGCCGTATCAGAACCTAAAAATATGCAGCGTGCAGCAGCAGCACCAGAGCAACATGCTGCAGTCGGTATCAGATCCTAGTCTTTTCCGCTGTGCAGCGTACTTTTTATTTGATAGCTAAACCTCAAATTAAAAATTTAAAAATTGCACTAGTTCTACCAATTATTACTCCATGTCCTTTTAAATAATTTAAAACAAAAAATCCCGCGTCTCCTTGTTTAAAATCACTTGCCGCATTACGAAGTGTCAAAAGTGCTGCATATATATGCAGCAAAATTAGGATTTGAGATGAAAATGCAGCTGGTGCGGTCTGGTGCTGCTTTGCTTGTCATTTTACCAGCCTCAGCCAATAGAAACACTTGTCGTTGCAGCGCTGCAGAGGTTCTGATACGGCCTTGACGCGAAAAGTTATAACTATTTTAAGCACTAACAGAAGCCACAATTTAAGCCCTGAAACAAGGTTCTACGATAATTACAGTCCCTACAATGAAATGTCAAAAAATGGCCATATTTCGCGGTTTTTATTTTTTTGCAAAAACCTGTTGACCGATTTCAATTGTCCAAAACTCATATTTTTAGTCTTTTTCAGCACTATTATCTACGTATGTACTATAATATTTTGATTTCCAAAAACAAAATTTTTTCGCACCTAAAACATTGAAAAACGTGTCTTCGCTACCATTATTATCTTTTTCCACCTGTTCTCCAAAACACATTCATTGAATTCCTACGATTTTTCTCTTAATTATAGCGTCCAAAAATCGCAGGGTAGATTTATTTCAACTTTTTTTCTATCCCTCCTGGACTATATATAAATCCCTTCTTAACCCTGGAATACTATCGCTTTTTTAGCATACGTTGTTATTATCGTGTGTAAAATTTACTATTGCGGAAATGTGACATTGCCATAAAAAACGCAGTAATATAAAATGTTTTATAATTATTTATTTATCAATAAATTAATATTTTTTCAACAATATTTTAATCAAAATTCACGAATAATGTCGAAATTTTCCGCGTAAATTGAATTGGCCGTCGTAATTTTGACGAGCGATAGTATTCTAGGGTTAAAAGCCAATCTTTGACCCAACGCTTTCTTTTCACACGTTTTTTCTCAACATTGCAATGCAAGCTTTTCTTTTATGAATGCCCATAATATCCTTCCATTCTCTTTGAAATTATGGATATGATAGAGCGTCTGAGGTCCATATTATTCCATCAGTAAACATCATTCAAAGGTAATTCATGACTGATGGAATTGATTGCCGCTTGCATGAACGTGTAATGGGCGCCTAATAAGGGTGACTCCTATAAGCTTGGTTTTTCCATATAAATAATAAGAGAAAAAATATATTTTCAAAATACAAAAAGATGTTCACTTTAAAAATTCCCAAATCGCTTTAATCATAGATTTAGCATGGCAGCACCGCCATATACACTGGAAATCGAAAGTTCATTGTTCATTTTAGATAATGGAATGGAATAAACTCCAACAAACTGCGCATGACAATTCCCTGTCGAATGAACGAGCGCTAAGCATGCATATATAATATGGCTCCGCCCACTTACGTTTAGGTATCGACCATATAATGTAAAGTCCTCTAGATACACCTTCTGATCTTTTTAAGTAAATTACCAAAACAAGGAACTTTAAGTTGAATAAAAAGCGAGGCTCAGATTCAGAAATCACTCGAAAGAAATGATTTGATAGTAAGTTGAGATAAAAACAGAAAAAATTCATGTAAGCAGGAAACTTCGGAACTTCGGTGCGATGAAATTGGCCCTCAAAGCCCAAAGAGATTGGCCGGCGGACGGCGCGGAGAAATTAAATGTATGGGAAACTCTGGCGGACGGACGTCGCCACCTCCGACGGGCCGATCTGTTTGGGCCTTCACTTCGCGACGAAATTGTGCTTTGGCCAGTCGAGAGCGGAAGATTCCGATTACATTTGCATACTAGGTAGACTTTTTGCAATATGTCGATTCTTTTTACATTCCGATATCATACCATAGGCGGGTAAGGTGTAACAGAGAGGTTTTGCAGGTATTCGATGATTGGTGAATATTATCAATGATAGTTTGGAATACCATTATAGTAATAGAATTGATTTTTTTCCTATTTCATCGATGAAAATCAATTTTAATTTCATCATTGCTAAATTTGCTACTGGAGGGCGATTTTCATTAGCTAGTAGCAATCTGAGAAGTGAAGGAAATTTTATTGAGCAATCTTGGCTATATATCTTGGTCCTCCTTGGCCAAATAAAAATGGGTTTGGTTTGGAACAAACAATGATAAACATAAATTTTTCGAATTCCAACTAGCTGATTTCTATCAAGTTTTGTTTTAATCATCAGTGCCATTTCAAGTGCAACTTTTTGGCAATAGTTAGGAATATAGCAGTGTCAGAGACAGATTATGGTGACTTTAGTTGTGAAATTCAAAATAGTAATAATAAAAACAAAATTTTCAAGGTAAATTTTCAAAATATTAAAAAACAAAAATTGAGTTTAATAATATCAAAAACTCAATTTGAGAAATACAGAATTCGGCTTTTCGAGCCTTCATAGCTGCAAAAGAACTTACAGTAATCCCCCGATTTACGTTCCCCCGATTTATGTTTTTTCGTTTTACGTCTTAGGAAAATTTCAGACTTGTTTTCGATTAACGTTGCATTTTACCCCGAATTACGTCCAAATTCCAATGTACATGTGTGCATGTTTAATTTTAAAAATAATCGGCCAATAAATGTTACAACACATTGTGGACATCCTAGCTGCTTGCTACTGCAAATTTAAGAAGAAGATACATAATGGCAAATTGACGAAATTCAACTGTCATATTCAACTGTCATTGGTGTTATATGTATTTATTTTTGGTAAGTTATTTAAAATATCTTAGTGAACGCTTTGTCTGCTTATCTATATTTTTTAATAATTGTTTAGATTTTGCATATGTGCATACTTATTGTGCACAATGTATGTATGTATGTAGTACAATGAATAAACATGGATGTAAGAAAGAAAGCCAAAAAGAGGGAAGTTATAAATCTAAAACGAAAATTAGAAATAATTAAGCGATATAGGCAAGGAGAAAAAGCTATTTTAATTGCGTCGTCTATGGGTTTAAAACCAACCACATTAAGGACGATTTTAAGCAATGCAGACAAAATTCAATCTTGTGGAAGTGCAGCGTCTACCATCTCTACTGAAACTGTTTCCAAGACAAGATCTATTCTAATGAAGAAAATGGAAAGATTATTGATAATTTGGATTAAAGATTTAAATGATAAAAGTTTACCTGTAAGTACAAGAATTATACAAGAAAAAGCAAAATATTTGTTCAGTCAACTTCAAAAACAATTTGAGGGAACTGAAGATCAGAAATTTGCAGCAAGTCACGGTTGGTTCGATCGATTTAAGAAACGGCATAAATTGCATAATATAAAAATTACTGGTGAAAGTGCCAGCGCAGATCTTGAAGCGGCTGAGAAATATCCAGCAGAATTGAAGGATATAATAAGGATTGGGGGTTACCTTCCCCAACAAGTGTTCAATTTCGATGAGACGGGACTTTTTTGGAAGCGTATACCTTCAAGAAGCTTCATATCGTGTGAAGAACGCACGATTTCAGGTCATAAAGTTGCAAAGGAAAGATTAACTCTTCTTCTTGGAGGAAATGCTTCAGGAGATTGTAAACTCAAACCATTGCTTCTATATCAATCAGAAAATCCAAGAGCGATGAAAAATATAGACAAAAAAAAACTTCCTGTGCTTTGGAGGTCAAATAAAAAAGCATGGGTTACGTCAGCTATTTTTGTTGACTGGTTTAATGGATATTTCTGTCCTGAAGTAAAAAAATATTGTCAAAAAAATAATTTAAATTTCAAAGCTCTTCTTGTTCTTGATAATGCTCCTGGACATCCGATAATATTAACTGAACTGAATGAACATGTTAAGGTGATTTTTTTACCTCCAAATACCACTGCCATTTTGCAACCAATGGATCAAGGCGTTATAGCCGCTTTCAAATCATATTATCTTCGACGAAATTTTCAGCAGTTAATTCATGTGATAGATTCACAAATGGAAAACGAAGAAAATGGAAGGGATTTAGTGAGAAATTTCTGGCGCAAATATAACATACTAAATGCAGTAGAAAACATTGGAAAATCTTGGGCAGAAGTTTCTAAGTCAACAATGAACAATTGTTGGAAGAAATTATGGCCAGAATGCGTTAGTGTAGATAACATCCCGGAGATTCAAATTGAAAGTGAAATTGCAGAATTGGCTCATCAAATTGGTTTTACAGATGTAGATGAAACCAACGTGAGAGAACTTTTACAAACAAATGAAGAACCTTTATCTGATACTGAACTTATAAAAATGTTGGAAGAAAATGTTCCGCAAACTGCTGATGAAGAAGAAAATAGTAGAGCTGTGATCGAAAATGTGGAAGAAGTTTCATTTCCTGTAAAAAAATTAACAGAAGCATTCAGCTATTTGCAGCAAGCTATAGAAATATTTGAGAAATATGATGATGATTTGGAAAGAGCACAATCTACAAGAAATACTATTTGGCAAAGTGTTTCCTGGTACAAAGAAATGTATATTAAAAAAAGAAATTTGCGTCAGTTACGCATAGATTCATGCTTTTCATCCAATGGATAAACCAAAAATGCATTACATACACATAATATGTATGAGTTTTGAATTTTATTTATAGAAGTTTTTGTTAATTTTTTGAATTCATTTAATTTAATTCGTAATTTCTTTAATTTTGTTGATCGAAGTTTTTGTCTATTTTTGTTAATTTTTGTAACTGAATTTTGTTTTTCTTGTTTTTATGTTTATTAAAAAATATTATTACAAAGCGATGTTTTATTTCTTCCGAAAACAATTTTTTTATGAATTCTACTTTTCATACCCCGATATAAGTTTTTTGGCTTAACGTAGGTTTTTTTCGGAACGGATTACGACGTAAATCGGGGGATTACTGTATTTCCAAATTTCTGGCAATATCCCAATTATTAGTTAGCGCCGCCAGACTATTTACACGATCCTGTTGCATCGTTGAGCATAAATAACTTTTTACGCGTTTACGCTGAAATTGCATGGTTCAAAATATCCTAAGCGCAATAGCAATAGTTGGATAAATGTTTAGAAAACCCATTTCAATAATTTCTTTTAGAAGCTCGAATTGCTTCGTGTTGCTTTTAAAATTGGTTTTATACACTTTTACTGATCTCGTTAAAAATGTGGTTGTGAAAACATGCTTCTGCAAATACTTTTATTGATACAGATCTTTTATTCGGCGACTTGCCGCAAATTCTGTAAAAATTTCTTTACCTGCTGCAATTTTCTTTGACTCCGAAACAACCGAATCCCATTCATTTTTAATTTCTTTTATGTCTGCAATAAGTTTGTCAACATTAATTTTGGTAAGTCTTCAGATTAACTCCTCCACGCCTGATTTCTATGAAATTTTCACACAATGTACAATACGTAGAATTCAGCTGCGTTAATAAAAAGTGTCGCTCAAGTCCCGTTATCCCGTAATGTCACTTCAAAGTGCCGAAATGTCAAAAATTCGAAATGCGATAACTTCTATATAAGTTCACCCATATTGATGAAATTTTCACACAATGTATATTTTAATATACTCCAAAAGTTGGTAAGATAGAACCATCGTTTTTACCATCATAGATAGGTGGAGGAATTTTGCGTTCATTGGAAAAAGGTCATGGAAATAGGTTATACGGTTACAAAAATACAGGGTGATATGTAAAACTCTATCTTTGTACACTTCTGACAGAATACTCAGAACGGACAAAGATTTCGAACTAGGCGCCATAATAACTTATATTCAGCTCAAAAAAACCTATCCAACGACGTATTACACATAGCTATTGGAGTGGGCACCAAACTCCATATATTTTCTGGCATCCTCCTTTAGTATATTAGTATATTTTAGTCTGTACAATAAATTGTTTTTTTAAAAAAAATGCCTGCTGTTTACCGTTTTATTTTCCCCCCCATTTTTAAAGCACTGTAATGTCGGTAAGTATGAAAACGACAAGCAGATACTATACTACCTTTTTTTATGAAATTTACATCTAATGTATATTTTTGTCTGTACAACGAATAGTTTTAAAAAAAATTGCCCCCTATTTACAGTTTTTTTTATATATTTTTAAAGCAATGCAATGTCCGGGACTGTGAAAATGATAACCGCCATATTTTTCACGTTTTACACTTCTAAAACTAGCTGATTTCGACTGGTGGTAATAGAATGTTCAAAGTGAAGTTAAACACAAACATTGCAGTGCTTGAAATATAAAAAACAACGATACATGGAAAATTCCGGTTTGTTTCTAAAATTAAATTTCATACATTGAAATATATGATATGCAGGCGCGGATTCAAGGGGGGGGGGGTCACGGGGGTCATGACCCCCTCCGCCAAAAGCGCTTGCTGTTTAAAAAACAAAATTGTCCCCAATAAAAAACAAAAACAAAAAATAACCAAACGACCAAAACTGAGCCAACTTTTTTGCAAATTAAAAAAACGACCTTAAAAAAATTACCTTCAAGATCAACAACAGATTGATCTATACTCTTTCTATATGTTTTGATTTGCAAACTCTGAGGTCAGCTGCACTCACAATAGAGCAAGATCCCAGGGCCGCCAGACCTTACTTATTTTCTCAGAAACCAAATGTATGGGATTAAGTAGTGTAAGTTACATACTTTGACTGTATGCGTACCTGCTAGTTTGGGCCGACGGCCAACTAACAGGTACTCGGTGGTAAAGGTAAGTAAAAATAGTATCCACATTTCTTAAAGTTTCAGTGCTGATTTTTACGTATCTTTTAGGGAATATAGTTAGAAATTATTAATGTAGGAATTTTTGTTACGTGACCCCTAGGTAAGTAAATAATTTGCTTTATGCGGGCTCTGGGTCAAAAGAAACGACTTCCTTTAATTAGTCAGTGTACGACGTTTCGGATGTTGGTACATCCTTCATCAGGCCTTTATTTAAAACAGAAAAATTTCTCGTCAATATACAAAAATATATATAAAAGATGTCACAACACTTACAATACAAATAATACAAATAATCAACCAGCACTTATAAAAAATAAAAAATATAACAAATAACAAAAAACAAAAAACACTTGCGGCGGGCGAGCCAATATACCCCGCAAAACTCAGTAGAACAATATCCGAATTATATATGGTAACGACGTTCGCAGTACACTTAAGAGATTTAGCAGAATCAGCACTGCGCATATAAAGAATTTCAACGCAATAAAATTTCTTTTGAAATGTAGAGAGCTTGGATTAATTCCGAATTTTGTACATAACTCAACAGCAAATATTATTAAGATGTTTGAATTTTCCAACGAAGCAGCGGAAAAGAGCCTGGAGAAGAAATTTAACACGCACATAGAACATTTCCATTTGAAAATGTTGAACATAGCTATTTCTCTCAAGCATGCACAGATCCGAGAACAAAAACTCCTTTTGAAGCTTGAAAACCTAATCACTAACACTTTGTCCAACAATGAAAGTCGTAGTTTTTTCAATTCCCAAAACAATATGCATAAGAATATTAACATTAAGATAAAAACCATCCAAAAGAACAAGTTGGAAAAATTAATAGAATCATTTAAACACAAAATGAGATTGAAGTTTAACCATGGATGGTTTATTAACAAGACCGAGGTCGACTTTCCAGCAGACATCAGATGGTTGTTGTCACTGGGACACAAATTTACGTTGCCCATTGCCAAACGGAACTTCCCTCTTTTTAAGGTCATAACAGATGGTGAAGAAATGATAAGAACTTTGGAGCAAGATGACCAGGAAACTGCCCGCGCAAATTTCACACAAATTTTGCAAAATCACATTCGCACCTCTGGAACCTCACCATTTGATAAGTTCATTAACAAAATTTCAAGTGATGCTAAAAAGTTTTTAAAAAGACATAAGGACATCTACATTGTCCCTGCGGATAAAGGTAATGTCACAGTGGCCATCTATAGAAGCGAATACACCAGTAAGATGAGGGATTTGATGGCAGATAGGAGTACGTATAGGATTCTTCGGGTCAACCCAACACTTAAACTCCAGGGTGAGAATAATATTTTTGTCAAATCTTTGTTTGATCAGAATATTATCAACGAATACGAGAAGAAACGCATGACCACATACACAGCTAATAGCCCTCGAATTTATGGACTTCCGAAGGTTCATAAAGAGGCCGTGCCGTTAAGACCTATATGTGCATCAACTACTGTGCCGTGCTATGAGCTGTCCAAATACATAGTCAGGATCCTGAATAAATTGACAGAAAACTCCAAGTTTAATGTCCAGAACGCCAAACATTTCATCGAGGTGGTCTCTCCATTTAACCTGGAAGATGATGAAGTCATGGTGTCATTTGATGTCGTTTCTCTCTTCACCAATGTTCCAGTTCGAATGATATTGGAGATCATTGATAAGAAGTGGAATGACATTAAACAACATACAAAGATTAAGAAACCCTTGTTTATGGATATACTTAGGTTCTGCATCATCGAGAACAATTATTTAGAATTCGAAACGAGAATATACCAACAAAAGCAAGGTGTTCCTATGGGTAGCCCGGCATCACCAATAGTAGCGGACATAGCAATGGAGGCCTTATTGGAGGACGTTATTGCGAAGTTGACATCAAAACCCAAAATAGTCACCAAGTATGTCGACGACTTATTTACGATTATAAAAGCTAGTGAGATTGATAGAACGCTTACAGCATTAAACTCTTTCCACCCGAGATTACAATTTACCGTTGAGGTAGAGAAAAAAGGAGAACTGCCGTACCTTGATGTCAAAGCAGTCAGGGACAATGGTACAATCATTTTTGATTGGTATAAGAAGCCTACATCTTCGGGCCGGCTTATTAACTTCCACTCCAAACAACCCAAGACGGTAATATTCAACACTGCGCAGAACTTCATTAATAGAGTACTTGATAATAGCCACATTAACTTCCATCGTAAAAATGCAGGCATCATCAGAGACATCCTGTACTCCAATTCCTTCCCCACTAATGTCACCAATAGCATGATTAAGAAGTACTATAGAAATACCGCCGACAGTCCCTTAGATGTTCCACCGCCATCATTGGTAACTTACCGAAGTGCATTATACATTCCTTCACTTTCTAATCGCATGAAGGCAGCACCTATACGCAACCGAGAGACCATAAGGATTGCGTTTAGATCGGTTAATACGCTTAAATCGTTACTGTTTACCAACATCAAAGGGAAACTGGATAACTTGGATAAGTCGGACATAGTTTACAAAATTGTTTGTTCAGGGGGTAGAGGGACGGCTTGCCCAGCTATATATGTTGGGACTTCAAAACAAAAACTGCGCAAACGTCTCTCGGGTCATCGTTCCGACATCAACAATGGAGGTTCCCAAAAAACTGCTCTGGCTCTCCATTGCTTAGCAAATGACCATGAACCTGACCTCAACAATGTTACTGTTTTGGAAGTGGAGAGAAATTACAACAAGAGATTACTGCTGGAGATGCTGCATATCAACAATATGGAGAATGCAGTTAACCGACGATCTGACTGCGACAACCTCAGCCATGCATATAAACAGCTGATTGGGATAAAAACACATTAGTGACTAAGCTTCTACTGAGTTTTGCGGGGTATATTGGCTCGCCCGTCGCAAGTGTTTTTTGTTTTTTGTTATTTGTTATATTTTTTATTTTTTATAAGTGCTGGTTGATTATTTGTATTATTTGTATTGTAAGTGTTGTGACATCTTTTATATATATTTTTGTATATTGACGAGAAATTTTTCTGTTTTAAATAAAGGCCTGATGAAGGATGTACCAACATCCGAAACGTCGTACACTGACTAATTAAAGGAAGTCGTTTCTTTTGACCCAGAGCCCGCATAAAGCAAATTAGTTAGAAATTATTAATCAATACTGCCAGACACTTTCCGTCGGCGGTAACTTTTGAATGCGCCTTTTTATAGATAGAGGGGTTGGGGCGTAAAAAGGGGTTAAAATTGAAAAAAATTTCCGTCGCTGCGTATGTAGGCTCTATTAGGGCTAAATAACCGTTAAATACTAGTGGCAGACATTTTTGACCATTTGTTGGGGTGTTGGGGGGGGGGGGGGGCAACTTCAGCTGTTTAACCATGGAGGTTTTTGAACGCACCGTGGTTAACTACAGGTTAAAGAAGAAGAAAAAAAATAAAAACAAAATTTTCCATAAAATAGTCCCCGCTAATTGCTTCAATTATTTCATTAATTATTTATTTGCAATAATCCCACAAATCCCACTTTAATTTGTTCATGTGTTGAACATTAAAACAACTGACAGAGAGTTGTTTTGATTCTTCTTCTTCTTAACTATCGCTAACCATGCTCCCGAGCAGGGTTAAAATTTAACTACACCATGGTTAACCACGAGAGTTTTTGAACGCCAAAAAGTTATGCTCTTGGTTATGTTGTAGTTAACCACGGAGTTTTTGAACGACAAAAGTTTACCATAGTTAACCATTGTTAACCATAGTAAGGTTTTTGAACGCGCTCCTGAGTGGTTATTCTGTAACTATGAGAAAGTGAAATCGTGAAAAGTCTTTTCATTCTCATTCTCATCGGGTCTTCTCATTTTGAGTTCTCATTTTTGTCAGCAAAGCGATTCTATAACCTAAAGTGAGATTTTCCAGTGACAAATGAGCTGAATGTAGTTCACATTGGAAATTCTCACTTGTAAAAACTTCAAACGTGGGGTTTTATGTCATATTTTGTACTTATTCGAGTGACCTACTTTGTAGATAAGACTTTGTAACATTTAAAATGGCAACAGTATTTTTATTTATAGAGCAAAGAAGAAGCCGCCAAAGGAGGGCAATTATAATTTGGGTTTGCACTCAAAATTCATGGTTTTACATTTCAAACTCCCCCTTTTTAGCAAAAATCTTTGAACTTAAAAAGTTACACATTACTACTTAAATTTAAAAAGTTACACCTAGAGCATTTAAATGAGTGGCATACTCCTCCCACAATTTTTTTTTTGAAAATAAAAGTTTTCACACTTCTCACAACTGTTGTGATTTGAAAATGACAAGTTCTCACTAGAAAAATTTTGGTGAGAAATTATTTTTCACCATGAAATAATTTGACAGATAAACTCACGTTCTCATCGTTCCAGAATCGCATTTATTGGAATTCTCACTGAAAAGACTTTTCACTAAACTTTTCACAGTTACAGAATAACCGCTCTGGTCGTTGCCTGTTGTAATATTCAGGTCGTTCATTCACACTTGATGCAATTGTTGACCGGGCATTCGCGTTGCGCAATTCTGCTGATTTTATTAATTGCTTCATAACGCGAAAGTATGTCAATTATTTACCAGGGTGAATGAACGCCTGAACATTCTGCCCGCCTTGAAATCTGTTAGATTTCAAACGATTGTTCTGAAATAAACAAATGGAGTATTACTAGTGCTCCGCGTCTAGATAGCATTTCCTCTATTGTCGACTTGAAAACGGTGAAGTGGTGAGAAGTTTTAAGGCGCCTCGACTCGCCCTTCCTGATGGTTTGTCGGTAGTGAGATTTTAAGAAAAATGTTGGCTAGAAATCAAAGCGAAGGATAGATGGTGCTTAATTGATTGCGGTCGTTGAGGTTTTGGAGGCTCGTTTGTATGGTGATGGTCTGGGGATTGTTATTTGCTCCTTGGTCTGAGGTATCTACTGCCACATTTGTTAGGACTGGTTCTACTGGTAGAGGTTTTTGCTGGTAGACCTTTATAAAGTAGTTTGTACTGTGCGCATTTATTCCCGTGTTTAGAATACCTTTAGTAATTTTGATGGAGACATATACACCGATGATACCTAGGTAGATGCCACCTATCTCTTGAAGGGTGCTCCATAGTTTCAATTTTAGTGCATATCGTTGGATGTTAGCAGATTTAGCACATTAATGTCTTGATGATCCATGTTCCTCCCCTTATAGTTTTTGAGTCACGATGTTGCTTATCGCTTGACGTTCTGATGAAAACATCGCTTGCCTTCTGAGGGCTCCAATTGCTTGTGGAGAATATATTCCTGCTTTCATTAGATTACATGGATCCTCGTAGGACCATTCCTTCGCAGTAGTGGGATGCACTTCGTGTGGTGATTTAATTTTATGAATATCTGGGCTCAGTCCATACCATTCGTCCATGATTTGATACCCTTGCGCCAATAATGATGAACATTCAACTTGGGTGCCTAATTTCTGCAATAAGTGGGTTTTAGGAGTCATAAAGAAGCTATTGTTGGCATAGGTCACGGGTAATTCATTGTAACAATGGTTGGTACTTCGTACGTGAACTTCTACTGGTTGACACTTGATTATATAAATGAGCTCTCCTCTGTGAACGGCGGTATATCCCAATTGCTTCATATTGTAACTGTCGGGGTAGGGTGTGCCGGGGCACGAAGAAGGGAAATTGCCATAAAGGCCAAAGACTACCATTACAAAAAAAAACTTGGGGAAGGGGACTCAAAAAGAAGGGTGGCTCGGACGGTTCGACCGTCGGGGGAAGTGTCGCGAATCTACGCATCCAATGCACCGGTTGTAGACACGACTAGCAGTGCGCTAGCTAGCTCGCCAGATGGGGTGGGGTTCGCGGTGCTTGGATGCCGGAGGGGGTGACAGTTATACTGTTAAATCGTTCGTGCCTATACAACAACTAAATTAAATACGGGCGACAAGGGGGTGGAACACGTCTAGGGCCAACGAGAGGGGCTAATAAGGGGGAAGAAGAGAGAAAGGGTGGTCACTTGTCACCTGTCATGGTCCGGGCTACCCGATGTCAGACAATATGGTAATATTAAGGTAGTGGAGCGGCACTTACCTTGTGAGGGTAATCCTATAATCCGGGGCCACACCTACAGGGAGCGTTTTAAGCGTTCATCGCCATTGAAAACATATGTAATCCATTATTCTTCGCGAAAACAATTCCAAGAAGATTGCCTCTATTCCCCCCTAAAGAAAAACACGCCTATTTTCTTCTCCCTTATTATGTTTTATCTTCTTTAATGGTAATTCTTATTGTCTTTTAGTTAGTTTGTTATATTTAATTTATTCATACATATATGATGATTAGCTTTAATTCATTCGTCTAATTACTATGGTATATTTCATTTATTCAGGTATATATACTTCTATGCTTCTTGCACTACTACTTAGTCGCTTATAGGAGAAAGTAAATTTTTCCTTCTTTTTTTTTTTTTTTTCTTCAGCCTACCGAAGAGCAACGGAAATTTTTAAATTCAAAGAGAACACTCGGACCTTAATTGCTAATAAGGCGACATCAGCAAACATTTCCAAGAAAACTAAGTCCACCTTCCCTCAGCCAAAGTTCCTTCGTTTATATTGATAAGGAGAGACAAAAAAAAACTAAGAAGTCATCCGGTGTCCACTTTTTACAACCGCACTATCCTGCCAAAACTACTGTGCAGCGCCGGGGCAAAGATACGGAGCTGTCAAAACTGTCAACTTAATAGACCCACGTTCTTATCCAACAAAAATTCAAAACAGTAAACCCCTCTTTCAGGCACCTATATTCATTTCATAAATATATATATGCCGAAAACAAAAAGGGAAGTCTAGGAATTCGTCGATCATTCCCTCAATTATAACCCATAAAGACCGACAAAAGTTGCTGCGCAGCAGTGCGAGAGTTACCTGTCTAAAACCGTCAAAATTTTTAAGTTATGTTTATTTATTATGCTTCCCCCAATATAATACTTCCCAAATCCAGCCCGTTATGCAGGCGCGTACATTCAAATTATGCTTTGTAAATCGAAAGAGGTTCTAAGTAATATAATCATTCAGGATGGGTCGCGCTGTACTTAGGCGCGTCTATTCCATTTATGTATACATATATATAGTAAACCAGCAAACTTTTATATGGGTTCTTCGACTTTTCCTTCACTTAAGCTTCAATAAACTTCAAATCTGCCCTATTCCATCTACTATTCTTCACTTCTCAACAATCAGGAGCGCGAAACCCATGACTTATAGGAATTCTTCGGTTTTCCGTTAATTGTAACCTGCCTTTCAATAACCGATAGACGTTAACTAAATTTCATAAACAAAACTCAAAAACTCTTTTTGTCATTGTTCGATCATAACCTCACTTCCAATGAGCAATAATCTTTATCCAAAAATACAAATGACCAATAACCTATATCCAAATTATTTCAAAAAAAAAGCTCAGTGTTTATAGGAATTCTTATGTTTATCTTTACTAAACTTAAACTATAACTTTTTAGCTAAATCAATCGCAGAAAAAAAATCATATCCTCTTGATATTCTTAGGGTTTTCCATTAATCATAATTTTACTTCCAATGACCAATAATCTATATCCAAATTAACAAAAAAAAGCTCAGTGTTCATAGGAATTCTTATGTTTATCTTTACTAAACTTAAACTATAACTTTTTAGCTAAATCAATCGCAGAAAAAAATTCATATCCTCTTGATATTCTTAGGGTTTTCCATTAATCATAATTTTACTTCCAATGACCAATAATCTATATCCAAATTAACAAAAAAAAGCTCAGTGTTCATAGGAATTCTTATGTTTATCTTTACTAAACTTAAACTATAACTTTTTAGCTAAATCAATCGCAGAAAAAAATTCATATCCTCTTGATATTCTTAGGGTTTTCCATTAATCATAATTTTACTTCCAATGACCAATAATCTATATCCAAATTAACAAAAAAAGCTCAGTGTTCATAGGAATTCTTATGTTTATCTTTACTAAACTTAAACTATAACTTTTTAGCTAAATCAATCGCAGAAAAAAATTCATATCCTCTTGATATTCTTAGGGTTTTCCATTAATCATAATTTTACTTCCAATGACCAATAATCTATATCCAAATTACTTCAAAAAAAAGCTCAGTGTTTATAGGAATTCTTATGTTTATCTTTACTAAACTTAAACTATAACTTTTTAGCTAAATCAATCGCAGAAAAAAAATTCATATCCTCTTGATATTCTTAGGGTTTTCCATTAATCATAATTTTACTTCCAATGACCAATAATCTATATCCAAATTAACAAAAAAAACGCATGACTTCTAGGAAATCTTCAGTTTCCCGTTAATCACTACCTCACTTTCAGTAATCCTTAGATTGTACAGAATAATTACATGCAAAAATTTAAATACGACTTATCTCCTTTTTTTTCTATCTCCTGAAAACCTCTCCGTCTCATCCTTTGATATCTTGAATCCTGGAGCTCAATCCTTTCCTGGGCCAATCCACAGGTACATTCTATTTCCCTGTCTTTTTTCTTCGTTTTCAATTTCCTCTTCCTAAAAATGATTCCCAAAAAAAAACTCACTACTCGTACACTACTTTTCTCCTTTAGCTCAAGATCCCGACTGACTTAGAATCACCCTTTTTTTCCCAACAAAACTCGATCACGCCACTAGGGCAAATTTTTGATCTCCGGCGCGATGAGCGGTAAATTTTTCCTATCTCTCACTGCGGCTACTTGCGCCGGGGCCGTGACGAAAAAATTCGAATTGCTTGTATATACTCCTAGGTTGTATTATTTTTTTTTTTTTTCTTCTTTATTTTTCTTATATACCACAAAAAAAAATCAGGGACATTTTTATTCTCTTCTGTTTATGGGGGTTTATTTTGTTTAAAAGGAGGGAAGTTATGACTTTCATATTGAAAAAAATAATAATTAAATTGTTAATTTCTGGAAATTCTCAACAAGGGTATCTCATGCATTAAAGATAGGGTTATTAAGAAAAAACCGCAAAGAGCTATGTTTTGCCGTATAAACAAATATGTTGCGACATTACACGAATGTTACGACAACGCTGCCTACCTTGATGATAAAATGAATACTACACCTTTTCGTTTTGACTTTCGAACACCTGACAAGTTTTTATGTTGCAATGTTACTGCAATGTTGACTTTTCTGAATTGACCCTATAGGAATTAAATGTAATGGCGGTCCTGAGATATTCCTTTTATTTTGTGCACTAACATTGATTTCCATTTTTAAGCCTGCGTTATGTGCCCAATTTAAGCTGCTTCAGGGAACAATATGTTAAGGAAGCTGATGGTCCTACATCTGGAACTTTGATTTCTTGATCACTTCCTGCTAGGCCACCACAAAACATTGCATAAAAAAAATGAGCCTCCGGTAGCAAGAATGTATTTATGTGCTGGAATTGTTTGAATATTATCGTCGGATCCGACAATAATTACACATTTCATTGTTGTACATAGCAGCATTACGTTCCAGAACTGTGGCCTTGGTTGTTTGAGAATGGGGGTCTACGGTATCTGCAGTAGTGGACGAAATGGAATTTGATGCGTCAGAGTCCTATGTACTCTAGGACGACCGTTACAACACGCGCCACCTAGATGTCGCCAGAGGAGAGGGGGTGCGAAAAAAACAAACGGAGGCCTTGTTGGATCGCTAGCCCAACGTGTGGCTCAACCACGCCCTGACATTAAGAGTCTCATGTTCTACCGACGGAGCTAGCCGGGCTGTACGAAGGTAATGGAAAAGGCCGCTCGCGCGCGCAAACCTTGATACTTTGGCTTTTGACATACCTGAAATTACTGGGTTATTGGCGCTATTTAGCATTGATTTCCAATGACCGCCATCGTGTACTCTTTGGTGTTATATGTTCTAAGACAATCTCTGCTTTCCCTTGTGTTTTTACTGGCATATCTCAACTTTAAAGTCAATCGTCTCGTCCTCAGCCATTTTTAGATAAAAAAGTGGGTTACACCATGCGTCCCCTGCTGCTTCCTTTCCCTGCGGATCCTGGTCCAGCTGGGACTAAGCTAGGTTCTCGTATCCATTTCCAAAAATCTTAGGCGGACGTCTTATAGGGTCGTCAGGGCCTGATGAGATCCTATTGCCTAGATGTTGCCGAACATGAGCAGGAAGCAGAGGTTGTCTTCACGAATTTTGTTAAGTTTAGCCTGTATTACATCTGCGCACGGGAGCGGTCTCCTCCTTACCGGCAACCTAGGCGTCTCGGTAGTGTCTTTATATAAACGTGAGTCCCCTCTATGTGTATGGGGGTTGGCCTGGCAACCCCTGAAGTTACTAACATGAAAGCTTGGCTCCAGACAGCCAAGTATAACAAGCAGGTGTACCATCCGCTGGGGAAGCTACCCAAGCGGACCTCGATGGGTACCCTATTGATAACCGGTTAGGCCGGTGAGATGCCTTATTAGGGCTACTCGGAGTTGACCTGCTTCCAGAAATGGTATTAGGGCGCGTCCTAGGACTGATCGCGCTGTGGAGGGACTTCGCGCTTCCAGGGGAAAGTCGAGGCAATTCCACATTGTCCCGGCGAGTCCCAAGGAGCGTGAAGTATCTCTTCCGGAAGGTGTCTCCTGCCCCAAGGACCCGATCCGCCGGCTATACCACATAGTCGTCGTCTCGAACCCCTGGTCCACGAGGTCACTTTCCGCTACTCAGGCTGTCAGGCCTTGACGTCCTTGGCGTGAAAGGTTCCGATTAGTTTGCCTTTTAAATCTTCTAACTCATATCTCCCACTCCCAAGCTTTCGCTTCACGCGAGCCTTCGTGAATTTATTTGCCAGTTTAGCGTTAAACCGGTCGACCTTGCTGCTTACGGGGAAGGTTCGTCGATAGACTACCTGGCCGGGCGAGAACTCTACTGCTCTGCAGCGCAGATTATAGTGTTTCTCGTGTCTAGTGTGAGCCACGGCCAGGTGGTGCTCTATTTTGTCACGCCGGGCCTGCCATCGATCTACGGCCGGCAACACAGTTATATCTCCCTCTTGCAGGGCACCTAAGGCTTTCAGTACGGGGTAAGCGGATCCATGCTGGATCATTGGACACCCCAATAGGGCCTGGTAAGGGGAGGTATCGATGGAGGAGTGATGGGCGCTCCGTAGGGCACATTCAATTGCAGACAGATGTAGGTCCCAATCCCGGTGGTCTTCCTTCAGATACGCTCGGATAGCAGCTAAGACGGAGCGATTCACCCGCTCGGAAGCGTTGGCTTGTGGGGAATAGACGGCGGTGAGTTGGTGTTTGACGCCGTAGTCGGACAACAGTTTCGCGAATTCTTTAGACGTAAAATGGCTTCCATTATCAGAGAATATCGCTTCGGGGACTCCGAAAGCGTGGAAAATTTGGTGCTCGAGAAAATTCACAGCGGCTTTAGATGTTTCGCCAGCTACTGGGTGGAGAAAGCAGAATTTAGAAAACGCGTCTAGGACTACCAATACAGCCGTATGGCCTTTCTTCGTCCTAGGATATGGGCCCATATAATCGATGTACAAGAGTTGAAAAGGTCGGCACACATCCATGGCTTCGCCCATAGGGGGCCGAAGGGGTGTGTTTGGAGCTTTTGTTTCCTTACATACTTCACAGCTCGCTATATATTTTCTGACTTGGCTAGCCATACCGGGCCAATAATATTTTTCCCGAAGGCGTGCAAGGGTTTTGTGAATACCGCCATGGGAAGCTTGAGGGGGCTCATGAGCGGACTCGATCAAGGGTGCGGTCAACTCTGCAGGGATCCACAATTTCCAAATCAGATCGTCCGTCTCGGGGTCGCCAGTTCGTGGGGCCGAACGGTGGAACACATAACCATCCGAAACCTGAAGGTCAGGTAACTGCCCGGCATCTTTGCTGACTTTGTCAACAAGATGCTGGTAGTCCGCTGACCTGAAGGCTGGAGACGTTAGGTCCACGTCACGACAGAAGGACACTTCATCGACACAGTCGACTCGTGACAGTGCGTCCGGAACCACATTCTGACTACCCTTGCGGTGCTCGATAGAAAATTGGAAGCCCTGCAGCTTTAGGCTCCACCGCGCTAGCCGGCCGTTTAAGTCGGTCTGGCTCATGAGCCACTTCAAGCTGGCATGGTCAGTAATTATTGTAAAAGGCTGTCCTTCCACATACGCCCGGAACTTTTTAACGCTCAGCACCGCTGCGTAACACTCTAGTTCTGTGATGGAATAATTACGCTGGGCGCTGTTCAGCTTCTTAGAGAAAAATGCGATGGGATGTTCTTCATCGCCCTGTCTTTGGAAGAGGACGCTTCCTACCCCCGTTTTGCTGGCGTCACATTGGATGTAGAAGGGGCGGGTGAAGTCTGGAGTGACCAGTAGAGGAGCAGACATCATTGACTTCTTAAGTTCCATGAAGGCTTGGTGGGCCTCGTCGGACCAAACAAATTTGCCGCCTTTTAGGCAGTCCGTGATGGGAGAGGCGATACTTGCATAGTTACCTATGAAGCGCCTATACCACCCCGTCATACCTAAGAAGCGTCGCACCTGTTTGGTCGACTTGGGAACTGGGAAGTCCCTAATGGCTGCCACCTTGTCGGGATCAGTTTTCAGGGACCCATCGCCAATGATGAACCCCAGATACTTCACCTCCCGGACGCAAAATCGGCTCTTTGACAGGTTTACTGTCAGCCCGGAGCGACGAAGGCAGTCGGCAACCTTTTCCAGCAGTTGAAGGTGGGTCTCAAAGTCCGGTGACACCACCAATAAATCGTCCAGATAGACGAACACATTTTCTCTAAGTGAGCCCGGTATCGCCTTGTCCATCAAGCGACACATGCGTTGCGGAGCGTTACAAAGCCCGAACGGCATCACTGTAAATTGATACAGCGGTCTTCCTGGGACGGTGAAGGCAGTTTTTTCCCTGGATTTTTCCTCCAATGGGATTTGCCAAAAGGCATCTTTCAAGTCGATTGCGGAAATGAACTTAGTGTCCTGCAATCGCCCCAGGAGACCGTCTATATGAGGCAGTGGGTAGGCATCCTTTATGGTTACGGTATTTACCTTGCGGGAGTCCAAGCAGAGGCGGACCTTTCCAGGCTTACGCACCAGGACCACGGGTGAGTTCCATGGACTGTTGGACTCTTCGATCACACCTAAACTCAACATGCGGTCGATTTCCTCATACATGAGGGCCTGAATGGCGGGAGAAACAGGATAGTGCCTCTGCTTGATGGGCACCGCCTCGCCAGTGTCGATCACGTGTTGTTCCAGGTGTGTTCGACCAAGTCCACAGGTGTCGAACGACGGGAATCGCGCGCGGACCTGGTTTAGTCGCTCCCGTTGGGACTCCTCAAGGATATGGCAGTCGGGATCAGGTTGTGGGGTATGATGGAGTTCCCCAATTATGTGTGGGGCCAATTTAAAGGCCCTCCAAAAATCGACGCCGAGATAAAGATTCTGAGACAAGTCCGGTACTACATATAGTGTCATGGTCATAGTTTTCGATCCATAAGTTACTGGGACGGTGATGAAACCACTAACATTCTTAGACGTACCGTCAGCTACTTGGACATCGGCGCGCAGGCGATGTAGCTTAATGGCCGGGTTGTCCTGGAGGAACGACTCTGCCCCTCTACCCAGGCAGCTAATGCTGGCGCCGGTGTCCAACAGGCCTGTTAGTTTGGTACCTTGGATCCGCACGTTGACGAAAGGTCGATCATCTCCGTTCTCATGTAACATGGCGGCGACAATCTTCTGTGTATGTGCCCTCTTCTCTAGGGCCCATGACCGTATGCGCGGGGCTTGGCGAGTTGGTGGCAGTTCGGCAGAATCATTAAAGATTCGCTTACGAACTCGATGATAGTTGGCCCATCGCTGCATAAAAGAGGCTCTGGCCTGTGGAGAAGGGAAGTCTGGCAGAGATTCCATTATCGACAGGTCAGAGACGTCGGACATGCTTGTTGACAATTCAAGTGTAAAAGGGGGGCTTTCAGATACTAGGTCGGGCGCGGGCCTCCCCGGGGCCTCGCACCCTGGTTCCGGTTTCCCGAACAGATTGGGCAAGAAGTGGTGTAGACTTCGGGGCGCCCACATCTGTAGCAAAAGATTTTCCGATGTGGGGAAGGGCAATCAGAGAACAAATGTCCTTCTTGCTGGCAGTTCCAGCAAGTGACTGGGCGGCGCGGAGTTGCGTCGGCCCTCATCTCTTCTACAGCAGGTGGTGGTGTGCCACTAGCGTAATTCATATAAGGCCAGGCCGGTTGTTGTGGGGGCACGTCAGTCAGCTCATGCACTCGGTGCGAGTGGCGGCTCTCCTCCCTCTTGGCTTTTTGCCATCGCTCTACTCGGATGCACGCTTCGCGAAGTTGGCGCATATTGTCATAGGTGGATCCTATAATGGCCGATCCCAGTGTGGTGTTCAGATTTTCCATGACAAGGTGTACCAACTCCGCGGAGGACATCGGGCGCGAGAGGCGGTTTGCCAAGGCCAAGATTTTTGCGGCGTAATCGTCGAACGATTGATTGAGTTGTTTCGTCTCCATCATTTCTTTGATGAGTTGATGGTCGGTCTGCCTTCCACCGAACTGATCGACCAGTCCCCTTTTGAAATCTGTCCATATGGGGCTGGGTTGCTGCCGGCAAAACTGTGCCCAGTACCACTCTTCCGCGGGTCCCGTCAGCAGTGCCACCACATTCCTTACCAGCTCTAAGCTTGAGACGTCGTCGTTCCTCGCTCGGAATTCCATCCGATAGAGGAATTCCTCGGCCGGGATGTCTCCCGGTCGGCCTGAAAATTTCAAGTTCCAGTGTAGCACTGGGGACTTCCGACGGTTGACGGGTCCAGCGACATCTTGGTATTGACTGGGGCGGCCGCTGATACTAGGGGCCCGCGACAGAGTGTCAGTGGGCTCAGTTCCACCCGGCAACGAGGTGCGGCGGATCTGGGCTGAGGTACCGGCCTGGGCGGTATTACTCGCGGAGAGGTGGAGTCGCTCCCTCATTCGGCCTACCTCCTGATTCAAGGCTGCGACCTGCTCGATCAGCGCGGCCAACTTTGGGTCTTGTTCATCCTCGCCATCCTCAGATGGGGGATTATCATTGTCTTCAGCCCCTTCGTCGTTTGCATTGTTGGCTACGAATTGCCCCTTTTCATTTCTGTTTTGCGGCATAGCGTGAGTCGGAGTACAATAACTTGAATATAGGGGCTATGGTGGGCTGTTTCACAATTCGTTACTGTCGACTTCTGATTTAATTTGTTTGGCTTTAATTACTTGCAAAGATATATATATTAAGGAAGGTGAGATCTATAAGTCCGATTCTGTTAAATATTTAAATTGCCTTCAAATAGAACTACAATGCTGAGTGGTTTCAAGATGACTGCTATATTACTGCAGCTTTCAAAAGGACTATCAAACGTCAGGAATATGTTTGCGCAATTGGGGATTTAGTCGAATTTTTGCGAGAACTGCGATAAGTTTCACAACCTTGCCCAAAAATTTGAAACGCACTTTTAAGTTCAGTCCTTAAACGTGCACGTTTTTCACCAACGCTTTTTTTTTTTTTGTTCAAACTTAATTCTAACAATAATAATAATATATAATGTTAATAATTTTATTCAAATTATAATTATTTAAATTTACAGCGAATTTCCATTAAGATGAGAAAACAAAATTTGATAGTAATTAATTAAATCCGAATACTTTTTCTTTAATTATATTTATATTCTTCTCTACAAAAAAAATTTGCGCTTTTTTTTTTTTTTTTTTTTTTTTTTTTTCGAGTGTGGCCCCAGGGAGAGGATGTCCTCCCCAAGGCTGTGGTGGCTGATGGCGCCGATGACAGTCAGCCCGCACTCAGGACTGAGTGTCATCCGCGTCATCAGAAGCACCAAGTGCCTCCACTTGCGGGATCGATGATGAGGGTGGTGCCAGGCTTATGTCTAGCACCATCTTCATCAAAGGATCCCTATTGACTGACATCCGGCAACCCCAAAGCGATGACCGGATCCCAGTGACCAACAAAAGAAGAAAGGGTGAAAGAAGGGATAGAAGCCTCCGTTGAGTACTAAAAGAGACCGCTCTGACATCCAGCCACAACTGGTCAGCAACTCTGCTGAGACGCAGGAAGGTGAAATGTCAGAACGGTCAAACAGCCGGGGGCGGGTGCATATCAGGACGTCGAGCCTGTCGCAGCGCCAGGCGATAGAACGCCTGTTAGCCTTGACGGGACAGGTCCGACGTCCAGGCGTACATCCGCCCATACTACAAAAGGTAAAGGAAGAAAACTGAGGAGTGATGGTCACTGTCAGGGAGGATCGCACAGAGTCAGGCGTTATGACGCCTGTTAACCAGATTCAGCGCCTCGCTGACAGGAACCGTAAATAAAATAGGGAGGCTACCGCAGAAGAAATCGATAGATGAAGTGGTTGAAGAGAGAAGAAAGATAGGAAAGTAGAAGGAGACAGAGGTGATAAGGGCTAGAGTACCGCGGTAAGTACTTTCGCCCAGTAACCAGAAGCCAGAGGGACTTGGACGGAGAACGGAGAACTGCTAAGCGAAAGAAGTCCACTCCTGGCTCCTCTCGTTGGCCTGAGCCACAAAATTTAAAGGATAAACTACAATTTAAATAAAAAAATCTAATATGAAACATAGCTCGGCAGTGGAAAAGTGACTAATAAAAAAAACAGACTTTCCGAGCTATGGTACCGAGACCAGAGAATCAAACAAGTTATCATCCACTAGCCTTCGTTGGGCGCCATTTGTAACTGTCGGGGTAGGGTGTGCCGGGGCACGAAGAAGGGAAATTGCCATAAAGGCCAAAGACTACCATTACAAAAAAAAAACTTGGGGAAGGGGACTCAAAAAGAAGGGTGGCTCGGACGGTTCGACCGTCGGGGGAAGTGTCGCGAATCTACGCATCCAATGCACCGGTTGTAGACACGACTAGCAGTGCGCTAGCTAGCTCGCCAGATGGGGTGGGGTTCGCGGTGCTTGGATGCCGGAGGGGGTGACAGTTATACTGTTAAATCGTTCGTGCCTATACAACAACTAAATTAAATACGGGCGACAAGGGGGTGGAACACGTCTAGGGCCAACGAGAGGGGCTAATAAGGGGGAAGAAGAGAGAAAGGGTGGTCACTTGTCACCTGTCATGGTCCGGGCTACCCGATGTCAGACAATATGGTAATATTAAGGTAGTGGAGCGGCACTTACCTTGTGAGGGTAATCCTATAATCCGGGGCCACACCTACAGGGAGCGTTTTAAGCGTTCATCGCCATTGAAAACATATGTAATCCATTATTCTTCGCGAAAACAATTCCAAGAAGATTGCCTCTATTCCCCCCTAAAGAAAAACACGCCTATTTTCTTCTCCCTTATTATGTTTTATCTTCTTTAATGGTAATTCTTATTGTCTTTTAGTTAGTTTGTTATATTTAATTTATTCATACATATATGATGATTAGCTTTAATTCATTCGTCTAATTACTATGGTATATTTCATTTATTCAGGTATATATACTTCTATGCTTCTTGCACTACTACTTAGTCGCTTATAGGAGAAAGTAAATTTTTCCTTCTTTTTTTTTTTTTTTTTCTTCAGCCTACCGAAGAGCAACGGAAATTTTTAAATTCAAAGAGAACACTCGGACCTTAATTGCTAATAAGGCGACATCAGCAAACATTTCCAAGAAAACTAAGTCCACCTTCCCTCAGCCAAAGTTCCTTCGTTTATATTGATAAGGAGAGACAAAAAAAAACTAAGAAGTCATCCGGTGTCCACTTTTTACAACCGCACTATCCTGCCAAAACTACTGTGCAGCGCCGGGGCAAAGATACGGAGCTGTCAAAACTGTCAACTTAATAGACCCACGTTCTTATCCAACAAAAATTCAAAACAGTAAACCCCTCTTTCAGGCACCTATATTCATTTCATAAATATATATATGCCGAAAACAAAAAGGGAAGTCTAGGAATTCGTCGATCATTCCCTCAATTATAACCCATAAAGACCGACAAAAGTTGCTGCGCAGCAGTGCGAGAGTTACCTGTCTAAAACCGTCAAAATTTTTAAGTTATGTTTATTTATTATGCTTCCCCCAATATAATACTTCCCAAATCCAGCCCGTTATGCAGGCGCGTACATTCAAATTATGCTTTGTAAATCGAAAGAGGTTCTAAGTAATATAATCATTCAGGATGGGTCGCGCTGTACTTAGGCGCGTCTATTCCATTTATGTATACATATATATAGTAAACCAGCAAACTTTTATATGGGTTCTTCGACTTTTCCTTCACTTAAGCTTCAATAAACTTCAAATCTGCCCTATTCCATCTACTATTCTTCACTTCTCAACAATCAGGAGCGCGAAACCCATGACTTATAGGAATTCTTCGGTTTTCCGTTAATTGTAACCTGCCTTTCAATAACCGATAGACGTTAACTAAATTTCATAAACAAAACTCAAAAACTCTTTTTGTCATTGTTCGATCATAACCTCACTTCCAATGAGCAATAATCTTTATCCAAAAATACAAATGACCAATAACCTATATCCAAATTATTTCAAAAAAAAAGCTCAGTGTTTATAGGAATTCTTATGTTTATCTTTACTAAACTTAAACTATAACTTTTTAGCTAAATCAATCGCAGAAAAAAATTCATATCCTCTTGATATTCTTAGGGTTTTCCATTAATCATAATTTTACTTCCAATGACCAATAATCTATATCCAAATTAACAAAAAAAAGCTCAGTGTTCATAGGAATTCTTATGTTTATCTTTACTAAACTTAAACTATAACTTTTTAGCTAAATCAATCGCAGAAAAAAATTCATATCCTCTTGATATTCTTAGGGTTTTCCATTAATCATAATTTTACTTCCAATGACCAATAATCTATATCCAAATTAACAAAAAAAAGCTCAGTGTTCATAGGAATTCTTATGTTTATCTTTACTAAACTTAAACTATAACTTTTTAGCTAAATCAATCGCAGAAAAAAATTCATATCCTCTTGATATTCTTAGGGTTTTCCATTAATCATAATTTTACTTCCAATGACCAATAATCTATATCCAAATTAACAAAAAAAGCTCAGTGTTCATAGGAATTCTTATGTTTATCTTTACTAAACTTAAACTATAACTTTTTAGCTAAATCAATCGCAGAAAAAAATTCATATCCTCTTGATATTCTTAGGGTTTTCCATTAATCATAATTTTACTTCCAATGACCAATAATCTATATCCAAATTACTTCAAAAAAAAGCTCAGTGTTTATAGGAATTCTTATGTTTATCTTTACTAAACTTAAACTATAACTTTTTAGCTAAATCAATCGCAGAAAAAAAATTCATATCCTCTTGATATTCTTAGGGTTTTCCATTAATCATAATTTTACTTCCAATGACCAATAATCTATATCCAAATTAACAAAAAAAACGCATGACTTCTAGGAAATCTTCAGTTTCCCGTTAATCACTACCTCACTTTCAGTAATCCTTAGATTGTACAGAATAATTACATGCAAAAATTTAAATACGACTTATCTCCTTTTTTTTCTATCTCCTGAAAACCTCTCCGTCTCATCCTTTGATATCTTGAATCCTGGAGCTCAATCCTTTCCTGGGCCAATCCACAGGTACATTCTATTTCCCTGTCTTTTTTCTTCGTTTTCAATTTCCTCTTCCTAAAAATGATTCCCAAAAAAAAACTCACTACTCGTACACTACTTTTCTCCTTTAGCTCAAGATCCCGACTGACTTAGAATCACCCTTTTTTTCCCAACAAAACTCGATCACGCCACTAGGGCAAATTTTTGATCTCCGGCGCGATGAGCGGTAAATTTTTCCTATCTCTCACTGCGGCTACTTGCGCCGGGGCCGTGACGAAAAAATTCGAATTGCTTGTATATACTCCTAGGTTGTATTATTTTTTTTTTTTTTTCTTCTTTATTTTTCTTATATACCACAAAAAAAAATCAGGGACATTTTTATTCTCTTCTGTTTATGGGGGTTTATTTTGTTTAAAAGGAGGGAAGTTATGACTTTCATATTGAAAAAAATAATAATTAAATTGTTAATTTCTGGAAATTCTCAACAAGGGTATCTCATGCATTAAAGATAGGGTTATTAAGAAAAAACCGCAAAGAGCTATGTTTTGCCGTATAAACAAATATGTTGCGACATTACACGAATGTTACGACAACGCTGCCTACCTTGATGATAAAATGAATACTACACCTTTTCGTTTTGACTTTCGAACACCTGACAAGTTTTTATGTTGCAATGTTACTGCAATGTTGACTTTTCTGAATTGACCCTATAGGAATTAAATGTAATGGCGGTCCTGAGATATTCCTTTTATTTTGTGCACTAACATTGATTTCCATTTTTAAGCCTGCGTTATGTGCCCAATTTAAGCTGCTTCAGGGAACAATATGTTAAGGAAGCTGATGGTCCTACATCTGGAACTTTGATTTCTTGATCACTTCCTGCTAGGCCACCACAAAACATTGCATAAAAAAAATGAGCCTCCGGTAGCAAGAATGTATTTATGTGCTGGAATTGTTTGAATATTATCGTCGGATCCGACAATAATTACACATTTCATTGTTGTACATAGCAGCATTACGTTCCAGAACTGTGGCCTTGGTTGTTTGAGAATGGGGGTCTACGGTATCTGCAGTAGTGGACGAAATGGAATTTGATGCGTCAGAGTCCTATGTACTCTAGGACGACCGTTACAATATGCATTAATGCGAACTCAGCTGGATTTAATGTGTAATACTCATCTGTGTTTTCAAGACCTCTTGTTCAAGTTCACAACGTTTTAATAATAAGCTGATATATAATTTTTCAATTTGTAGCTTCCAATGTCTTTCAATATACACGAATTTTGAATTTACATAGGTTAGGACATCTAAATTTCTAACGTCTGTTGTTTTCTTTGAGAACCAGTATTCAGTTCCTGCCTTAGGGACGATGATTAATCGAGGGTGTTCGGTCTGATATCCTTTGAACCGACAGACTGATATTTCCGAATACTATATCATCACTACGTACGGTGTACATTACATTGGTGTGAAGGGATGTGCTATTGCTGGAATTTCTAATTTTCGTAGGTTGCCCCTCCCAGAGAACGTCATACTTTTTGTTTTCGCATGATGAATTGATCGCGGTATCCCAGAATGTGATGCCAAATTCCGGATCAGTACAGGTGCCTGTCAGGTATGGACATGCAATATTTTTGCGGATTAGTATGTTGTTATCTTCCAATCGTACAGTGCTGATATAATCAGTGATAGTGATTGTGATGGCGTGGATGACTATGACATCTTGCCAAGAGTTAGCGCCCGATGTGTAGGCGACTCCAGTGCACGCTCCGTTGCTGTCTATCACACCTGCTATTACTTCGGAATAGTTGTCGGTGCTATTAGGCTTGTTATCAGCAATCATTCGTGCATTGATTAGCCTGTACGTTCCATCAGTATGCAATTTTAAGCAATCATCACGCTTAATGTCAGCTATATAGGTGGATAATCCTCCCGGGACCAGGGATAGATGGCTGAACATACCACAGTGGAAAACTGATTGGATGATGTTTATTTTAGAATGGAATGTATGTACGGACGCTGTTTCACTCAGCTGTAGGAGTTGAATCTCTTCATTTTCATTTTCGATTTTTACGTTTTCTATATGACACTCGCCTAAGTTGACTAGGGATATTGCGGTTATATTTACATGATCGTGGCCGCAATCGTAGGCAATGATTGCTTCGGTGAGGTTGACTGCTACTAGTATGCTTACTATTGTCATTAAATGCCTGGTGTGCATCTACAAAGGAGAAACATTAATTTAAGGGGTGTGTCTTATACTATCTTCGTAGTTGTACTTAATATAGGATATTTTTATAGTTATAGCTATTCTAAATTATGTGGTTGTGGACTCATTCATTTCTTTCATTGTCTACTATCGGTAGTAAACATATCTTGGTGATAGGGCGTTTTAATGTCGAATGTTTGCACTTCACTGTCACTACTCTCACTAGACCATCCGGTCCAGGATGAGTGTCAATGATACGTCCTAGTAGCCATTTCGTTGGCGGCATTCTTTCATCCTTTATTAGTACTAGGTTTCCTTCCCTTAGGTTTTGTTGTTGTTGGAGCCATTTGGGCCGTTGCTGCAATCTACTTAGGTACTCTGTATTCCAACGTTTCCAGAAATCTTGATAACTTTTTTGAATCAACTTCCAACGATCAAGAGAGCTTGGTTTAAGATCGATAAGATTGTTTTCTGGAGGAGCTATTAGAAGATATCCTATTAGGAAGAGGGCTGGAGTTAAAGCGCTGCAGTCTTCTGGGCCATTTGACGTAGGGCTCAGTGGTCGTGAGTCTAGACAGGCTTCTATCTGCGTTAGACATGTACTCAGTTCTTCATAAGTCCACGAGACATTTCCCTTTATGCGGCGGAGGCGGTGCTTCGTTGATTTTACTCCACTCTCCCACAGTCCTCCAAAATGCGGAGACCCTGGCGGTATGAAATGCCATTCCACTCCTTTGTTTGCTAGGTTGACGTAGACTTCAGTTGATATGCCCCATTGATCTTGTAAACTTATTTCTTTCAGCTTTCTACTGGCTCCTACAAAATTAGTACCGGAATCACTGTAAATGTCGCTACATAATCCTCGCCTACCACTAAATCTGCGAAATGCAGCTAAAAATGATTCTGTAGATAGATCACTAGCGGCTTCTAAATGTATTGCCTTGGTCGCTAGACATATAAAAATGCAAATGTAGCCTTTCGATGTTTTTGGTCAACCTCTACATTTAGATTCTTTGAGTGTAAATGGTCCGCAGAAGTCGATTCCTGAATGTAGGAATGGTCGTGTCAATTGAACCCTGTGTTCGGGTAAGCCACCCATGAATTGTTGTTGGGTACTTGTTTTTTGTCGATAGCAGATTAAGCATCGGTGTATCGCCATTCGTATAGCATTTCTGACATTAATAATCCAGAACTTTCTTCGGATGACATTCATCATCAATTGCACTCCTCCATGTAATGTTATTTTATGTGCATCATTTATAATAAATTTGGATAACTGACATTTTTCTGGTAGAATTATGGGATGTTTCTGATTATATCTATACTAATGATGAATACCTGAGGCGTCCGTCAACTCGTAGTATTTCCTTGGCGTCTATAAATGGGTTTAAATTTAGAATGCGGGATTTTGTAGAAAGTGGTTGGTAAGTCTTTAATGCCCCTATTTCGGTTTTATATTCGCCATGTTGAACTAGCATGATTAGAAGTTCTAAGCTCTCTTTTAATTCACGTTTTGTTACACGGTCTTTGAATCGATGATTTGGCGTTGTTCTACAATTATGATATGTACAACTGCCGTACGTTTGAGTTCTATCTTTGTGGTTGGCTGAGTAGGTAGGGGTTTGGGCCAGTGGGATACATCCTCCTTCAGCCACTGAGGACCCGCCCACCATAGTGGATGGTTCACTAATTCTTGGGGACTTATACCTCGACTCGCACAGTCAGCTGAGTTATCCTTGGTATTAATGTGTTGCCATGTACCATTGTCCATATTTTGGAGGATATCGCTGACTCGGTTGGCTACAAACGTCTTCCATCTGGATGGATGACCTTGTAACCATGCTAAAACAATAGTTGAATCAGTCCACATGTATGTCTTACACTCTGGCAGTTGTAATGCATTCTGTACTTGTGTTATGAGCTTTGTTAATAACGTTGCTCCGCATAACTCAAGTATTGGAAGGCTAATCTCTTTTATGGGTGCAACTCTGGTCTTGCTTGTTAGAAGAGTCACGTATCTCTTTGACTGTTGTACTACCCGTATGTATACTGCGGCTGCGTATGCTTGTGTTGATGCATCACAAAAACCGTGAATTTCATACTCTGAATTATTTTTTCTATAATTTATCCATCGAGGTATCGCTATAGTTTCGATTTGCTTCAGCTGGGTTCTGAATGTCTCCCATTCTTTAGCTAATGAATCTGGTACTGGATCATCCCAATTTAGGCCTGATTGTCACAGTCGCTGCATCAATATTTTAGTTACAACAACCACTGGGGCTAGCCAACCTAGTGGGTCAAATATGGATTCCTAATGCCTTAATGGTCTCGTTTATGTCAATATCCATGAGCTCTTTCAACTCCGTCTCATCTTCTGGGATTGGGAGTTTAGGGCTTGTCTGTTGTTACTGGTCCATTTTCTGAGCCTTAATTTACCACTTGCTAATATTTTCCTGATGTTGGTTTGTAGTTCACTAGCGCCTTCAAATGAATCTGCCCCGGAAATGAGATCGTCAACATAGAAATCGGTCATAATTGTTTTGGAAGCTCTTTTTGATTGTCCTCTTTCGTCCCTTGCTATCTGCTGTAAAGTGCGTATGGCCAGATATGGAGCGCTCGCTGTTCCATACGTTACTGTCAGTAGATTGTATTCTTGAATGGGTTGTGAACGGTCCTCCCGCCACAAAATTCTTGGTAACCCGTATGTTCTGGCGTCACTAGTATTTGTCGATACATCTTTTCGACATCGGCGGTGAAGGCTATTTTATATTTTCTCCACCTCAATAGAATGGTGGCAAGTTTTTGTTGGATTGTTGGTCCCATTAACACGTTATCATTTAGCGACTTATGATTTGCTGTCTTCGCTGACGTATCGAATACTACTCTGGTCTTAGTCAGTGCCGGCCCTAGCCCTTGATCAGGGTAGAGCGAGATTGACTTTCGGCGCCCTTATACCCTAGACAGACTAGCACCCTTAATCCGGATTATGACGTCGAATTGAAGTAGACTCCATTTTATTTCCATATCTTTTATATGGGTCTACGTCATTCTGACGTCATAATCCGGATTAAGTTTCTAGTCTGACTGCGGTACTAGGCTACTTATTCGCTCCGATTCGCTCCGGCTATCGTATTCGATTATCGGCTCAGACCGAAAACTTGCCCCGATCATCGTACAAAAGCGAGTGGAAACTTTTTTTTCATTCCAATTGTGGGCCTCGAAGCTCGGAAGCCGCTAATAGGATTTTAAGGCCGCTAATCTGATTGCTTAGGGTACTTTATCACTCTGATCGTACTAGTGGGTCAGCCTGGAAACTTGAACCGATAATCGCAGGAGAGGCTGATAGAGTGAAAACTTTTTTATCTTTCTAATTGTAAAAAGCCCTATCTAAATATTTAAGTTTGTCTAAGTGAATCGCGATCGTAGGCGACCGTTTTCGTTTTGGTCAGATTTCCGGTGCTAGCGTTACCTGTAGTGCGAGCAATATTAGGGATTTAAGTAGAGCTCTTTGAGGACTTCAAATGGAATTATAAAAAAAAATTCACTCTATCGGGAATATGCTTTTTCCGATTAGGTTTTCGAAATGCAGACCTATTTCCATTTTTGACGGCCGCCACTCCGGCTATGAAGGACTTTTATTGATTGTAATATATACGTTGTCATTCTGTCTGCATGTAGGAGTTAATCTCTTAAAAGGCTAATCCGGTTTTGATGGGATTTTGACGGGCAGATAGGTTTCTTTTTCATTCGGTCAAGTGGTGGGTGTATATAGCTCAATACTGAAGGATTGTGTGTTGATTGTGTAGTACACAAATTTTATCGAAATAATCGTGCACTGCTGTCACAGCAAGATATTGTTCTTGTTCTTTCAATAGCCGGAAATACTATTGATAATTATGGTGTGCCATCTCCGCAAATAATCAGACCCATTGATAATTTAAACCGAGAATGTATCGAAAAACTCAATAAACCTAAGTTAAACAATGAACAAAAAGAAGTCTACCAACGTATCATCAACAGTTGTGCATACTTTTTAGAAGCACCACGCGGCACTGGCAAAACTTTCTAAATCAATCTTATATTAGCCAAAATACGTGCAGATAACTAGAACTGGATTGCTGCAGCATTACTCTTTGAAGGAAAAACTATGCCAATCGAAGAAGATTATGTGGAAAAGCCTGCATGCAACATATGTAAAAGCAGTCGTAAAGCTAAAGTTTTTACAATACTGCATGTTTGTTGCCTGAGATGAATGTACCATGGGAAATAAAGTATAAAAATTCACTATCTGGAAAAGTATTCGACTTAGGTCATTCTTGTGTATGTAACTTTTTTAGGTAATTGTTGGTTGCATCAGAAACGAAAGAAAAAAATGGTTAATAATGGATTTTTCTGAGAACAAAGCTAAACAACAAAGAATGGTTCAGTTGCAAAATATCGATTTTGTAGATATCTTCTAAACGGAGCCACTCAAGTTTCTACAGAATTAAAGAATTACCTAAAAAACAAGCCTTAATATGTTGCTCTACGATAATCGGTATAGCAGTTATCAAAGTTTAAGTACATTAAATGAAAATGTTATTGGCGAAGTTCTGCATAGGTGCCAAATTTCTCCGGCACTGCAAAATCGACCCGAAGGAGATTGCGAGCGAAAGCTACACTGTAAAAAACGTCTGTGGTAATTTTACAAAAAAAATACTGGAAGTTTTATTCACAAGCAATTTTGTAAATTTGCAATATATATTATTAGGAATATTCCAATTCTACTTTACGTATTTTTACCAACTGTGTAGTAAATATACATTATTTGTGGGATGTAAAAATAATAAAATAATAAAATAATAAAATCAATATTGGAGCTTTCACTTCATAGTTTTGTAAGTTTCCAAAACTTTTGTGTATGTCCTCTCCCTATACATAAAAATAGCATTTTGCTCACCATACAAGAGCTTCAAGCTTCAAGCTGCAAGCGTCAAGCTGCAAGCTTCAAACTACAAGCTTCAGCTGAGTTTTGCTTTATTTGAGCACTGCAGCTGAAGCTGTGAATGTGAATCATTGTACAAACCCTTTTATCCTACTTTTTGAAGCTTGCAGCTTGAAGCTTTAATTGTGAATTGGCCCTGAGCATCAAAAATTTCTTGGCTGTTACAAGAACTGCCCAGACCCCGACCAAAGTCAAAGGTCATTAACTTAAGAACAATCGGATATTATATGCTTAGTATTCCATTGTTACCTGTGAATTATATCTATGAGAGGGAAAATTTAAACCTTACATTCCAATGAACAATTTGTAATTTTACTGAAAATATAAGTTCTAAAAAATACAGTACAAAGTTCAGTACATAACATTGATAAATACTACTAAGAAATATTGTAATTTTTCTACATAAGGGCGCGCGCACACAGAAAGCGGAGCGGAGCTGAGCTTATCAGCTCTGCGCTAACTTTACATTAAAATCCCCGGTGCTGCGCACAGTGTGAGCTGAGCGGAGCTAGCTCACAGTGTGCACAGCACCGGGGTTTTTAATGTAAAGTTAGGGCAGAGCTGATAAGCTCAGCTCCGCTCCACTTTCTGTGTGCGCGCGCCCTAAACGATTTAGAAAAATACACAACATTGTGTAAAATATAGGTCACATTCAGTAATCAACATTTACGTCATGCAGTATTGGAGATTCTCAATTTCTTTATGCGAAATTACAAAATTTATAGTAAAATTACAATAATTGTGTAGTAAATTATATTTCATACCGCGATTTGTAATTTTACTATACATTTTGACTGTGAATTTACATATTTTTTTACAGTGTAGTGTTAAATAAATAATAATAACCATATTTTTCAAAAATCAACTTTTATTGCAAAAAGCGCCATCAAAATTTTATTTTGAGGTCGAAATTGTTTATCACATTCATTTTGGCGCCCCTTGCAACCTGGCGCCTAGAGCGACCGCTCCACTCGCTCTACCCTAGGGCCGGCGTGGTATTAGTGGTGGTACTTTCATACTTTCGCATAAATTGCACATGCTGTTTTTAACTCGATGTTCCCCTGTAATTTGCGTTCCACGTTTAGAAAACGCTTTACTGCTAAGTTTCTGGATTCTCCTAGGTCTGGTCTTTGGGTAGAGGTTTTGAATGGAAGTGATACTACATATCGACCTTCGGCAGCGCGGTAGTGTGTGTTGGCGAATAAGCTTCTTCTGGTGTTAAAAGTGGTTTGGTGGGTAAGTTTTCAATTTCCCAAAATTTTTTCAAAAGGTTGCTAATGCTCACATTGGTTTCGGTATGCAGGCTTATTATATGAGTCGTTTGGATGTCCTGTATGGGTTCTGACAATATCCATCCTAACACTGTCTTCTGTGCAAGGGGAGCTCCATCTTCTCCCCTGAGTTGATCCTTATAAATGAGCGTTGGGTATATGTCGGCACCCAACAGCACGTCGATCTCCCCTGGGTTTAGGTACGATGGATCAGCTAGTTGAATTCCCTCTAGGTGAGTCCACCGTTTTGGTTCTATCTTTTGAGTGGCATTAAAGGCCTGAACATATAGCCGAAGCGAAACGAAAACGAAATGGAACCGAAACGAATTCCAATATGATAGCGATTATATAGCAATCGAACCGAATCGGTTTTTGACATTTCTGATAATTTCAATGCTCAATGAAAAGTTTTTAATTTAAATGTAAATATTATAAGAAAATTAAATAAAAATTATAAAATAATATGCCGGATGCTGAAATGGTTTTTCTGAAATCTACAAAAGAAAAAGAAAATGTGACTTTGAAACCTGACAATCAGCTGATCAGTACTTTCCAGTGCTGACTAGCTGAATGGAAATAAAGTTGGCACCCCCCTTTCGAAAAATGAAAATCCAAAACGGTGAAAATTTCGAGCTAATTTAGGACAATTTTGGACTGCAAGAAAAAAATTTCGAACCACACCCCCCTTGGAGATATTCAAAATTTTAAATGGGGGTGCTAACTGTTAATCAAGATAGCACCCCCACAGCATTTAAATGTTTACAAAAAAAGGTTTATATAGGTCAAAATTTCGAGCTCATTAAGGACAACAAATTCAGCAGCAACCCACCCCCAAGTACAACCCCCCACCCCCTAATCCGTAAAAAACATGAAAAAAACCCCCACTTTCGAAAAATGAAAATCCAAAACGGTGAAAATTTCGAGCTAGTTTAGCACAATTTTGGACTCCAAGAAAAAAATGTTTTTTAGTACGTTCAACATTTTGGACTTATTAAAGACTACGTTTATTGCATGAAAAAGTTTTTCATTAGTTTAAAATTGCAGATCAATTTCAGACTACTTGTTTATTGTATGAAAATGTTTTTTAGTGCATTTAAAATTCATACTAATTAAAGACTACATGTCTACTGCATGATTTTCATTTTACATGCAAAACACGAGATTTCACATGAGATTTCGTTCGAAATCTGCATTTTTGCCGAAATCGGAGGATTTCAAGTGCGATGGAAACATGGTATTACCTGTAAACCGCTTGGTTTTACGAATGATTTCGCAAGTGCTGAAAGACCAAAAAGTCAATCATGGAACATATGTACGGCGTTGTAACATTTTGAGAGAAATGGAATCTTCGCAGACAAAGGAACATGGAGAAAAAATTACCGAAGTTATGTGCACATCTAACATTGGCATTGTAGCAAAATCAATGATGGATGGAATACCAAGTCTTATATACAAAACTTCCTGCACTGCATGTTGTGGCGAGCAATTTTTTGAAGAAACTATGATAACTGTTACCGATGGAGATCTGCTTGATAGTGAATTTGTTTCGAGGATAGAAGAAGTATTGCTAGGAGTTTTGAAGGACGCACCATCTCGTCATGGCTGCAGCGGTACAGAATTATTCACAATTAAGGAAACAGGTAAAAATCGTTCTGATACTTGTCTAACTTACTTCTGTACGAAATCGTTGAAATGAGATAAAATGATTTTTTATGCGTGTAGGAGCAACACTTTTGATCAACATTCAACAGGAAGGCTACCAACCTAGGACAGTACCTTTAAATACATTACATTAATACAATACAGTACCTTTAAATTCATTCCGATTGACCGGGATTGTGGAATACCAACCACCAGTAGGAACTAAGAAGTTGAATGAGAACAGCGTTGGACATTATGTTACCTACGGCCTGAGACCAAGCGGGTCTTGGATTGAAATGGATGATTCAGCGAGAGCGAACAAAAGTCGCAAAGTTGCACGAACGCGAAAAGTTATGCTTGCGGCAGTGTTTTTTAGAAAAAAACCTGAATTTGTCTGAGGCACTTATAATTTAAGACTAATTAAAGACTCCATATCGATAGCAACGAAAAGTTTTTTGAGAATTTCAGAAGAATCATTTAAGCCTGATAATTATGTTTGCATACATATTTAATGTAAAATAATATTGATTACTGTTCAAATAAATAAACCTGTTCAAATGAAAGACTACATTTAAAATGCGAAAAATGTTATTCCCAGCTTTCAGAATTTTGTTTTCTGATAGAATATTTTTTATTATATTTATTATATTTAAATTAAATGCCTTTGCTATCATTGATAATTTTGGACTAAATAGAGGCTACATTTTTAATGCAAAAAAATTCCGTCTGCTTAAAATTTCATAAAAATTTAATTGAAAACTACTGATCTTAGTAAAAAATAGTTTTCAAGTAATTATAATTTTAGACTAATTAAAGACTACTGAACTTTGATAAAAAAAGTTTTTGAGTGTTGAGAATTTCAGACTAATTAACGACTACCGACCGTTGATAACAAAAAATGATGTTGTCTGAAATTAGTCTGAAACTTTAAACAATAGAAAAATCTTAATCATGCAGTAGACATGTAGTCTTTAATTAGTATGAATTTTAAATGCACTAAACAACATTTTCATACAATAAACAAGTAGTCTGAAATTGATCTGCAATTTTAAACTAATGAAAAACTTTTTCATGCAATAAACGTAGTCTTTAATAAGTCCAAAATGTTGAACGTACTAAAAAACATTTTTTTCTTGGAGTACAAAATTGTGCTAAACTAGCTCGAAATTTTCACCGTTTTGGATTTTCATTTTTCGAAAGTGGGGGTGTTTTTTCATGTTTTTACGGAATAGGGGGTGGGGGGTTGTACTTGGGGGTGGGTTGCTGCTGCATTTGTTGTCCTTAATGAGCTCGAAATTTTGACCTATATAAAACTTTTTTTGTGAACATTTAAATGCTGTGGGGGTGCTATCTTGATTAACAGTTAGCACCCCCATTTAAAATTTTGAATATCTCCAAGGGGGGTCTGGTCCGAAATTTTTTACTTGCAGTCCAAAATTGTCCTAAACTAGCTCGAAATTTTCACCGTTTTGGACTTTCATTTTTCGAAAGGGGGGGTGCCAACTTTATTTCCATACTAGCTGAAACGAAAGCTGAAATGAAATGAATTTATATCCTCCGCTCCGTTTTCGTTTCGGTTGCTACATAATTGAGTTCATACATTTTCATACAATTTATATCTTTCATTTCGGTTCAGTTTCGTTTCGGTTCGGTTACATGTTCAGGCCTTAAGCCGGTTATGGTTTCCATTACTAGGGCTTGAAGGTTGAATTTTTTATTTTCATTACAATTAAAATGTGGTCTTACATCAAAGCTTACTGCATATTGGGTAGAATTGGCCATTTCTGCAATTCCATTCACTATAATGTGCCTTTCCACACTTGTATTCTTTCGGCAGTATGCAAACCGGATTAACAACAACCGCAATTTCCACACCCGTATTCTTGCAGCGGCGCAAGCATTCATATTCCGATTAAGTACTTGAATGTGTGCGTGTGCTTTTCTGATCATTTCGCATTGAGTGCTTGACCCCCCAACAGTGGTTCTCTACTTGTGTTAGTGAGTTGAAGCCGAGAAATAGGTTTAAAATGTGCTGCACATTTCTCTCCACGCTCATCACTTTTTGTAGAGAATTCTCTTTGATTCTCTTACCCCTTTCCTAAAAACTCGGTTTGAATACTGCAGCAAAAATACTAGTGTGGAAAGGCCCAATGTTTGCAGGGGTTTTCCTCAATGATAGAAGTTGCGTGGCTTGTTCAGTTATGAGCGACACTTGGGAGCCTTGATCGATTAGAGCCCTTAAGATGCAATTTCCAGTGGATTTAGAGTACACTATAATTAATGCGGTTGCTAATAACACGGTTTTTGGAATATATCCTTTCACAAACAGGTTGTTCACTGGAATTTCGTTCACTTCTTCGCTCTTATCAACGGTCTGGGTATTGATGTACGATGGTTTGTTGTTGTCTTGGATAGACGGTCTGTCCTGGGATCGTTGGGGATTAGATGGTTCAAAATGTATCATGGTGTTATGCCGCTTGTTACATTTTAGACAGCTAACTGTGTGTGGGCAATCTTTGGTGGTGTGTTTCAGTGAGAAGCAGTTGAAACAACTACCTTGCTTCTTTATGAATTCATGCCTATGCTGGATATTCATATTGATGAACTTGGTACACTCTCTTATTCTATGGAACTTTTGACACAACGGACATTTCTGGGAGTTGATGGGGTTGGTTGTACGGCGGTTTTGGTCGTGTCCCTTTTGGACGTGATGCGATTCTACACGGCGATAATTTCCCTTGGTTCCATGAATGGCCGCTAATGTGTGGAAATGGCTTTTTAAAAGCTCTGTGAATACCTTTAGTGTAGGGAGGGTTTGGGGTTGGCTGCGAGAACTTAGTGTCATTTCCCATTGAGCAATTGTATCCTTTGATAATTTGGCTGTTAACAGATGGATCAGTATTGGATCCCAGCCTTCGGTGCTCACTTCAAGTCCTTTTAATGCTTCTAGGACTTCATTCACTTTATCGAGGATTCTACGAGTACCCAATGCAGTGTCGGCATTCATTGAAGGAATGCTCGTTAGCAGCTGCAATTGAGTATTCACTAGGATTCTATGATTTTGAAATCGGTTTTTCAATATTGACCATGCAGCCTTATAATTAGTCTCAGTTAGTTGCAGGTGTTTAATTAGGGTTGCAGCTTCACCACTCAAACAGGTTTTCAGATAGTGAAGTTTTTGAACCTTGCTGATGTGAGGGTTTTTATCGACTATCGCATCAAACAAGTCATGAAACGACGACCATGATTCATAATCTCCTGAGAATTGGGGAATATTTATTCGCGGCAATCGAATCTCATTAACGTCGCGTTTATAAAAAGAGCATGATTGCTCTGGGTTGAAGTTGCTATGGGATTCATTGTTGTCTGTGCCGAATTCCTTCACTTGGTCTAGCATGAGACCGTTTATTGTGCTGTATAGATCCTCCATTTCACTATACTGGTCATTTGCAAAATACGGGAGTTCGGCGTAGGTGCTGGTGTACTGACTCAATAATTTATTATGAATGTCTCTACAGTCAGCCCATGTTTTCTCCAGAAGGTTTTGCTTTCCTTTTATATAACTTTCTGTGAGCTTGTCCTTCGCTGTCTTTTTATAGTTTCGTGCGAAACGTTCAAGCTCATGCTGGTTGTTGGATTGAGCCTTTAATAGCTTTTCCATTTTTGCTGCTTCAACAGGCACCGACATTTTCTTAATTTCTAGCACAACACTTAGCTATAAAAATCTCACTTACCTTGTTGGGATTGTTGCAGTTGATGGATGATGATATGGTTGAGGGTTGATCACTTCCTTCTATCGCTGGCTTCTGGTGGGTGGTTTTATTCACCTTTCACTTTCACTTTCACTTCGCGACACGCGAATCCGGCTCGAAGGACCATAAAATGTTCACCCAAAAAAGGAAAACACGGGATTGAAATCAAAACAAGAACACAAATTACCAGAAATAATTAAAAATTGTATTTAACAGCGACAAAAAGAACACAAATTCATAAATTTTTATATAACCGGAATAATCTAATTTTTACACCAAAATTAAGTTTTTTTTGATAGACTCAAATTACAATTAATGGTAAATACGGGGCACGGTTTTAATCACACGACGCAACGCAACTTCTTTTTCGAGTGATCGCCGTCCTCAGATTTTTGTCGCTCGACACCTCCTGGTGGTCGATGGTTGTTCCGGGTGGGTCATCTGGTCGCTGCCTATTGTAATATTCAGGTTGTTCATTCACACTTGATGCAATTGTTGACCGGGCATTCGCGTTGGGAAATTCTGCTGATCTATGTATATATTAATACGCAAGCACTTTTTTTGTGCAGCACTTTAACCGACTTCTACTAAACCGATTTTGCTCAAACTGGTTTTATATGGAAGTCGGAGTCGTTAAGGTGTGCACAAAACAAGAATTATTCATTTATCTTATTTCGGTCACTCAGAAATGAATATTGCGTTTCCCAATATGAAATGATAAAATGAGTAGAAATTACGGTATTAGCGAATATAAAAATTTATTATTAAGGTTTTTCTTTCTGGGGAGATTTTTAACGCCCCGGCAAATTTTAATTAAAAAAATAAACAAAAATAATAAAACAAAGTGGAAATTATTATCAAAATATGTATATCTCGGTAAGCGATGGTGTTTTTGAAATGAAGAAAGTTTTGTTCAAAGATGCGATTTTAAATGACAATGTAGTTTTTAATTACACTACACAATTTTTTTGTAATTTTTTAGAACTCATAGAGAAATTAATAAGTGGTAATAGTTCAATTAAATTATTACTGAGTTATTGAAATGAGAAGACGTCAAACTTTAACGGAACGGATTGAGAGAAGATTAGGAAGAGAGGGTCGAATTTCGACCAATGGGCGATACTAATTTTATTAATTGCTTCATAACGCGAATGTATGTCAATTATTTACCTGGGTGAATGAACGCCTGAACACATTTTAAGCAAAAATTTGAGAAGAGGTATGTGTGTGTGTGTCATGTGCGTACGTATGTGGTCATTTTTTCCTGCACGATTTCGCGCGAACCAAAAGATATACATTTCATTGAGGTGCCGTTCGAAGCGTATTAAAGGAAATATGATCTGAAAAGATTTTGATAAAAATCGGTCTAGCCGTTTTTTGTTTGAACGACTTAAGCGATTTGTGTACCAGCACGATTTCGCGCGAACTAACAATGATACCGACTTCGTTGAGGTGCCGATCGTAGCGTATTAACGAAGTTACTATCTGAAAAGATTTTCATAAAATTCGGTCGAGCGGTTTCTTTGTTTAGAAGACGTAAGTGATTTTTGTACCCGCACGATTTCGCGCGAGCCAAAAAAGATATCGACTTTGTTGAGGTGCCGTTCAAAGTGTATTAAAGGAAATATGATCTGAAAAGATTTTCAAAAAATCGGTCGAGCCGTTTTTTTGCTTGAACGAAGTTCGCGATTTTTGTACCTGGACGATACCGCGCAGACGAAAAATGATATAGACTTGGTTGAGGTGACGATCGAAGCACATTAACGTAAAAAAGTTCTGTGAAAAATTTCATTACATTCGGTCAAGCCGTTTTTTTGTTCAAATGGGCCACAAGCACCTTAAATTGATTGGGTTTTCTGATATCTAATAAACTCGTTGAAATGAAACCCATTCTGATAGCTTCCAATCAAGATATCTCTTGTAAAAATCCGAGCACTCTTTAAAAACCGTGCAAAATTACGTAACCCTTTACAAACATCACGAATTTTTCAAAATTTTAGATCAGCACTTTTATGACGGAGAGAGAATTATTTTGCACGTCCTACAGGTTTTGGAAATTGAAGTTCATCCCGGAATTTCCAGTAGTTACGAAACATTTGGCCTTTTCGATTAAGTCTGGCAAGTCCTTTACATTGAATAGTTTTGGTAATACATATGTATGTATGTATCTCCTGAAATCGTTCGAATTTCCAAGTGAAGTCATTTGCTTCCAAGTTTATGGTTATTTGAACTAGCTACTCTCAGGATTACTTTGCCACCAGTTCTGATACTAGCCAATTTCCCACTACTACTAAAACTATTACTATTTTCTAAATAGACAATTTATTAATATTATATTATTTAAAATTACAAGATTTTTGCTATTAGGTATTGTGTTAGTTTGAAGAACAAGGTGTGTGAATTTGGTGTGATTTTTTCTCACAATTTGTTGTTATTATTGTCCATTTATTATTAAAATATCCATTCATAATATTCAACATTCATCATACTGGGAAGTTTATCGCGTGGCCCAAAGGGTCAAACCCGCATCCCAACTAGTTTTTAAGTGTAATTGCTACCTTGAAATATAAAATTAAAGTTATTATTCGAAGATCGAAAAGCGAGCGTCTATAAAGATTTAGGTTTTGAGAAGAATTTGAGGTGTCCTTTAAATCGTACGTCGACGGTTTTTTTCGTTTGTATTATAAAGCATAAGATAAAATATGATGGAGGAGTAATTTGAAAAATAGAGGTTAAAGTTTAGAGTAAATAATTGTGGATAACTATTTTATTTATTTATTTATCATTGCAAATTACAAAATGGTAGCACATAACAATAAATACTAATCATAATGGAACCTGCAATTTCGATCTACAGAAGCAACATTCTTCAGTTCTACAACATTAAACGCAAAAACTAAGTTTTTCAAAAACAATAAAATATAAAAAGAATTTATATAAAAAGTAAAAATATGAGGAAAAATTAATAAACTAATCAAACTAAAACTACTAAAAATTAAGTTCTGAAATTAATTTCCGAAAAGAATCACGAGGTAAAGTGAAATCTACATGAGAGCTCGCGATATTAAATAGCTTCGTTGAAATGGAAATAGGCTCGTGTGAACCATAAGCTGTACGATGTGAGGGCATTTTTAAAATATTCCTGGTACGTATGTTTCTTTCAGGGGCGTATAAATAATAAAGAGCAAGTTAAAGTTAGTTTTTGAAAGTTAACTAATAGAGCAATGGGCAACTTTATATCGTGGGCCCAAAGTTGTAGCACTTTCTTATCTACCTTAAAATAAAGATCGGAAAAATCTCAACATTTTATTCTATGGCAGTATTACTCTAATGAATCAAATAAAATTAAGTGTAATGAATAAATGATGTAAAATAGTCCGGGGAAATTAGCTAAAAAAACGCACGAAAGGAGACAAAATTCCAAAATGGCTGAAAATTAGACCTCCGCTTCCTTGGGACTTTTTAAGAAAACCATTTCGGAATCACAAAAAAAACAACATGGCCGCCGGAGATATCACTTTTTGGCAAAAAAATCACTCAAAAACTGGTTTTTTCGAAATATTTTTTTGACCTGTCAATACAAAACATTATTGCCTACAAAATACCCCTCTTGAATTTTTTTCGAAAACTTTGACCTGTCCGTATTATTCAAAGTATTTTTTGGCCGAAATGTAATTTTTGGAAACTTTGACCTTGAATAACTTCAAAAGGGTTTGGTTTTCGCAAAAATGACAAAAGGGCCTTTTTTGTCTTACAACTGTTGTTAGTATTGTAGTATAGTATATGCATTGATAATATTCAACATTCATCATACTGGGATGTTCATCGTGTGAACCGAAAGGGTCAAACCCACATTCCAACTAGTTAATTTTGTTTTTTTAGGAGTAGAAATTTTTCCCCCACTTTTAATTCCGTGACCCCCCCAAACAAAATTCTAGATCCGCGCCTGATGATATGTATAAATTTTAAAGCAATTACAAGTTAAATGTGACAGTTATTATTGTTATACTCCCAGACATTGCACTGCTTTAAAAAAGTATGAAGAAAACGGTTATAAGAGGCAATTTTTTTAATTCAATTTATTATACAAACAAAGATATGAGCCGTTTTCTTTGAAAGTGGTGTAAGTGCACTTTATATGATATGGAGATATTTAAGGGTTTGCGTTTGAATGGATTGAAAAATATTGGTATATGTTTATACGCTCATTCAATTTTTTTAACTAATGTTAAAACTCTATTCGAAAAAAACTCAAGAACTACTGACACAAAGATCTTTCCTTTCCCGACACCAAACTTCAAAAAAAAAACCATCGATTTGGCTTCCCTATCACCAATAAATTTTCTTTTCTTTTCCATCAAAAAAAACTAACTTAAAAATTTTCACTTCCCTTTATTTTCCCGCCGTCTTCATCCAAAAACTTCAACCGACCGACGCTATCAAATTCAAAATTCCGACTCTCTCGATCAGAACACAAATCAGACTCTGCACTTATATACTTTTTTTTTTAAATTTATCCACTTAAATGATGCTTAAATGAAATATATGGACTTATCCTATCGGCACTATTTCATTAATACTTCCAAATATTTTCGCGATAATTCTTATCAAATTCAATTCAAATCTTCCGCGTGGACCGTTTTTCAAACTTTTTCCTCTAAACTTATTAACTCTCTTCTCCTCAACAAACCAAAAATCGACTGTCCCTGCTAGATTCAAAAACTGACTCTCTTTTTTCCGAAAAGATCTTTTCTCGCCTCTCCACCGAAAAACCAGCAGACGGGACCCCGTTATCCTGGATTCCAAAAAAAATCGCCTAATTTCATTATGGTAGCCGTCTCTGGCGTTTTCGTATCCGTTTCCTCGATCATGCCACTTGGGCAATTTCTCTCGATGCTCCGGCGCGATGAGCGGTAAAATTATTCTTCGATTCACTGCGCTTCTTGTCAAGAAAAAACTTCGGTCCAAAATTCTTTTTCAAACTCATATAACTGGCGTGCAGAGGAGTTGTTGCCAGTTAAGTTAGTTTGAAAAAGAATTTTTTTGTTTTTGAAGAATGCGTAGTTGCCATGTAATTTTTTTCCCGAATGGTTAACCCTCTGACACATGATTCTTTGTTCTTACTTAAAAAAATAGATTTATATTACATCGGTTCAAAATAGGAAAAAAATAGGAAAAAGATGTTTATAAAGTTATGTAGAAAATTTGAAAATTTTATACGTTACTTCTAAATGGCTAATGTCTCCGGTAAAAACAAATGTAATTACAATTGTGACTTGTAAGCAACAGAAAACCATGTTACACGATGTGTGAGAGGGTTAACAATTAGGATTTAATTTGACGCTTATGCCAATTTGGTTTAGGATGATAAGGTGCGTCAGCGGCCTATGTGCTCAAGGCGACCGTTACAACACGCGCCACCTAGATGTCGCCAGAGGAGAGGGGGTGCGAAAAAGACAAACGGTGGCCTTGTTGGATCGCTAGCCCAACGTGTGGCTCAACCACGCCCTGAAATCGAGTCTCGTGCTCTATAGACTGAGCCGGGCTGTTACAAGGTAATGTGTGTTCTCCACCCCACTATGCCTTCGGAGGGGTTGGGTTCGGGAGACCATGGACGAGGCTGAAGTCGTATGTGTTAAGCGCATCAACTACCTTATCGCAGCTTTGTATTTAAAGAAACAAAAAAAACTTTCGAGATTGATGTAAGTATTGGCATCATTTTGGACAACGGCGCTCGTCAACGGCCACGATATGGTTCCTTATCGCCAATTACACCATGCGCTCCCTACTGGGGTGTGGTACAGGAGACGTTTTGTTCCGTCCGGTACAACCGTACTCTGCATATCTCCTATACGTCCCTAGGCAAGCGTCTTATAGGGTCGTTTGGGCCTCATGAGCCGGGATTGTGTCTAGATTGTTGGCTCTATACTCATAACAGATGTGGTCCTGCGGTGGTAGTTGGAATTATTTAGCGCAACGTCCATGTCCAAGAACTCCCCCTCCCAAGGCAAAGCGGTACTGCAGAATTTCTGCGGCCTCGTGGGTCACCTCTATATGCATATAGGAGGGGTTGGTCTGGCAACCTCTGAAGTTATCAACATGAAGCTTGGCTCCAGACAGTCAAGTTAGCTAAAGAGGTGTACCATCCGCTGGGGAAGCTACCCAAGCGGACCTCGACGGGTACCCTATTAATAACCGGTTAGGCCGGCGAGATGCCTTATTAGGGCTACTCGGAGTCACCTTCGCTTCCAATAGTTATACTAGGACGTGTCTTGGGCCTGATTGCTCTACGGAGTGACCGCGTGTCCGTCGAGAAGGTCGAGGCAATTCCACATTGTCCCGACGAGTCCCTCTGAGCGCGAAGTCTCTCTTCCGGAATATATCTCCTGCCCCAAGGACTCAGTCCGCCGACTAAACCACATAGTCGCCGTCTGGAACCCTTGGTCCATGAGGTCACCTTCCGCTACTCAGGCTGTCAGGCCTTGAGATCTTTGGCGTGAAAAATACCGATCGGCTTTCCTTTTAAGTCCTCTAATTCATAACGTCCACTCCCAAGCTTTCGCCTCACGCGAGCCTTCATAAATTTGTCTGCCAGTTTAGCCCTAAACCGGTCGATCTTGTTACTTACGGGGAAGGTACGTCGATAAACTACCTGGCCGGGCGAGAACTCTACAGCTCTGCAGCGCAGATTGTAGTGTTTCTCATGTCTCGTGTGAGCCGCGGCCAGCTGTTGCTCTATTTTGTCCCGCCGGGCCTGCCATCGATCTACGGCCGGCGACACCGTTATATCTCCCTCTTGCAAGGCACCTAAGGCCTTCAGTACTGGGTAAACGGATCCATGCAGGATCATTGGGCACCCGAACAGGGCCTGGTAAGGGGAGGTGTTAATGGACGTGTGGTGTGCACTCCGTAGGGCACATTCGATTGCAGAAAGGTGTAGGTTCCAATCCCGGTGATCTTCTTTCAGATACGCTCGGATAGCAGCTAAGACGGAACGGTTAACTCGCTCGGAAGCGTTGGCTTGGGGGGAATAGACAGCAGTGAGTTGGTGTTTGACGCCGTAATCGGACAACAGTTTCGTGAATTCTTTGGAAGTGAAATGACTTCCATTATCAGAGAATATCACCTCGGGGACACCGAAGGCATGGAAGATTCGATGTTCAAGGAAATTCACGGCGGCTTTGGATGTTTCGCCAGCTACTGGGTGGAGAAAAGAGAATTTGGAAAACGCGTCTAGCACTACCAACACAGCAGTGTGGCCTTTCTTAGTCCTAGGGTAAGGGCCCATATAATCGATGTACAAGAGTTGAAAAGGTCGGCACACATCCATGGCTTCGCCCATAGGGGGCCGAAGGGGTGTGTTTGGAGCTTTTGTCTCCTTACATACTTCACAGCTCGCTATATATTTTCTGACTTGGCTAGTCATACCGGGCCAATAATATTTTTCCCGAAGGCGTGCAAGGGTTTTGTGAATACCGCCATGGGAAGTCTGAGGGGGCTCATGAGCGGACTGGATCAAGGGAGCGGTCAATTCTGCAGGGATCCACAATTTCCATATCAGATCGTCCGTCTCGGGGTCGCCAGTTCGTGGGGCCGAACGGTGGAACACGTAACCATCCGAAACCTGAAGGTCAGGTAACTTCTCAGCATCTCTGCTGATTTTGTCAGCGAGAAGCTGGTAGTCCGCGGACCTGAAGGCTGGGGACGTTAGGTCCACGTCACGACAGAAGGACACTTCATCGACGCAGTCGACTCGTGACAGTGCGTCCGGCACCACATTCTGACTACCCTTGCGGTGCTCGATTGAAAATTGGAAGCCCTGCAGTTTTAGGCTCCACCGCGCTAGACGGCCGTTTAGGTCGGTCTGCTCATGAGCCACTTCAAGCTGGCATGGTCAGTAATTATGGTAAAAGGCTGCCCTTCCACATACGCCCGGAACTTTTGAACGCTCAGCACCGCCGCGTAGCACTCGAGTTCCGTGATGGAATAATTACGCTGGGCGCTGTTTAGCTTTTTAGAGAAAAATGCGATGGGATGTTCTTCATCGCCCTGTCTTTGGAAGAGGACGCTTCCTACCCCCGTTTTGCTGGCGTCACATTGGATGTAGAAGGGGCGTGTGAAGTCTGGGGTGACCAGTAAGGGAGCAGACATCATGGCCTTCTTGAGTTCCACGAAGGCTTGATGGGCCTCGTCGGACCAAACAAATTTGCCGCCTTTTAGGCAATCCGTGATGGGAGAGGCGATACTTGCATAGTTACCTATGAAGCGCCTATACCACCTCGTCATATCTAAGAAGCGTCGCACCTGTTTGACTGACTTTGGAACTGGGAAGTCCCTAATGGCTGCCACCTTGTCGGGATCGGTTTTCAGGGATCCATCGCCAATGATGAACCCCAGATACTTCACCTCGCGGACGCAGAATCGGCTCTTTGACAGGTTTACTGTCAACCCGGAGCGACGAAGGCAGTCGGCGACCTTTCTAAAAGTTGAAGGTGGGTCTCAAAGTCCGGAGACACCACCAATAAATCGTCCAGATAGACGAACACATTTTCTCTAAGTGAGCCCGGTATCGCCTTGTCCATCAAGCGACACATGCGTTGCGGAGCGTTACAAAGCCCAAACGGCATCACTGTAAATTGATACAGCGGTCTTCCTGGGACGGTGAAGGCAGTCTTATCCCTGGATTTTTCCTCCAATGGGATTTGCCAAAAGGCATCCTTCAGGTCGATTGCGGAAATGAACTTGGTGTCCTGCAATCGCCCCAGGAGACCGTCTATGTGAGGCAGCGGGTAGGCATCCTTTACAGTTACAGTATTCACTTTGCGGGAGTCCAAGCAGAGGCGGACCTTTCCCGGTTTGCGGACCAGGACCACGGGTGAGTTCCAAGGACTGTTGGACTCTTCGATCACACCTAAACTCAACATGCGATCGACCTCCTCATACATGAGGGCCTGAATGGCGGGAGAGACAGGATAGTGCCTCTGCTTAATAGGCACCGCCTCGCCAGTGTCGATCACGTGTTGTTCCAGGTGGGTTCTACCAAGTCCACAGGTGTCGAACGACGGGAATCGCGCGCGGGCCTGGTTCAGTCGCTCCTGTTGGGACTCCTCAAGGAGATGGCAATCAGGATCCGGTTGTGGGGTATGATGGAGTTCCCCGATTATGTGTGGGGCCAATTTAAAGGCTCTCCAAAAGTCAACGCCGAGATAAAGACTCTGGGACAAGTCAGGAACTACATATAGGGTCATAGTTATAGTTTTCGATCCATAAGACACGGGGACGGTGATGAAACCGCTAACGTTCTTAGGTGTACCGTCAGCTACTCGAACATCGGCGTGTAGGCGACATAGCTTAATTGCCGGGTTTTCCTGGAGGAACGACTCTGCCCCTCTACCCAGGCAGCTAATGCTGGCGCCGGTGTCCAACAGGCCTGTTAGCTTGGTACCTTGGATCCGCACGGTGACGAAAGGTCGATCATCGCCGTTCTCATGTAACACGGCGGCGACAATCTTCTGTGTATGTGCCCGCTTCTCCAGGGCCCACGACCGTATGCGCGGGGCTTTGCGAGTTGGTGGCCGTTCGGCAGAATCATTGAAGATTCGCTTACGAACTCGATGATAGTTGGCCCATCGCTGCATAAAAGAGGCTCTGGCCTGAGGAGAAGGGAATTCCGGCAGAGATTCCATTATCGACAGATCAGAGACGTCGGACGTGCTGGTAGACAAATCAGGTGTGAAGGGGGGATTGTCAGGGACTAGGTCGGGCGCGAACCTCCCCGGGGCCTCGCACCCAGGTTCCGGTTTCCCGAACAAACTGGACAGGAAGTGGTGTAGACTTCGGGGCCCCACATCTGTAGCAGAAGATTTTCCGATGTGGGGAAGGGCAATCAGAGAACGAGTGTCCTTCTTGCTGGCAGTTCCAGCAATTGACTGGGCGGCGCGGATTTGTGTCGGCCCTCATCTCTTCTACAGCAGGTGGTGGTGTGTCATTAGCATAATTTGTATAGGGCCAGGCCGGTTGCTGTGAGGGTACGTCATTCAACTCATGCACTCGGTGTGAATGGCGACTCTCCTCCCTCTTGGCTCTTTGCCATCTCTCAACGCGGATGCACGCTTCGCGAAGTTGGCGCATATTGTCATAGGTGGATCCTATAATGGCTGAACCCAGTGTACTATTCAGGTTTTCCATGACAAGGTGTACCAACTCCGTGGAGGACATTGGCCGCGAGAGGCGGTTTGCCAGGGCTAGTATTTTCGCGGCGTAATCGTCGAACGATTGATTAAGCTGTTTCGTCTCCATCATTTCTTTGATGATTTGATGGTCGGTCTGCCGTCCTCCGAACTGTTCTAATAAGCCAGACTTGAAGTCCACCCACAAGGGGTTGGACTGCTGTCGGCGGAACTGAGTCCAGTACCAGTCCTCGGCGGGTCCTGATAACAAGGCGGCCACATTCCGCACCAGCTCCCGAGACGATATGTCATCATCTCGAGCTCGGGTGTCGAGCCGATAGAGAAATTCCTCTGCCGAGGTTTCTCCCGGCCGGCCCGTGAACTTGAGGTTCCAGTTCAAGACTGGCGACTTCTGCCTGTAGGTAGGGCCGGTGTGTTCTGGGCGGTAGAGGGGGCGCTCGCCTATGCTACCGGACCGCGGAGGAATGCCACTGGGCCCAGCCCCGGCCGATGTGTGAGGGTGAAGAAAATTGTACGCGGTATCATTTGGGGACGCTTCTGGGGGTCCTCGCTGTTTCAGCCTTTCAACTTCATGTTGCAAGGCTGCAACCTGCTCAGTCAGCGCTATCAACGCCGCGGCCCGTTCCGACTCGCCGTCCTCAGAACGAGAGTTATCATTGCCTTCGTCATCTTCGCCGTCGGCGACGAATTGCCCCTTATCGTTTCTCTTTTGCGGCATGCTGCGAGTCAGGGTCTAATACAGGGACTATAGAGGTTTTAAAGGGTTAATACTCAAATCGGTGTTATACAAAAAAAAGGGTTTTTTTTTTTTTGAAAAACCGTATAAAAAGACAAGTCAAAAAATATCGTGACGATTATCTTAATTTTAAATAGAGCACCCAAAATTTTATAGAAAAAAAGTAGATCTTAATCAAAAGTTAAGGTTAAAAATTTAAGAATATAGAAAAGTGAAAGTTAAATATTTTTTTATATGATAATGTAGCATGTGTGTGTGTGTATGTATGTTTTATAACAAAAAAACTAATCAAAGAAGCAAAAATTTTTTTTTTCCTTTTTTTTTGTGTGTGTGGCCCCAGCAAAGGATGCCATACCCAGGGCGACGGTGGCTGATGGCGCCGATGACAGCCAGCCTGAACTCAGGACTGAGTGGCATCCGCGTCATCAGAAGCACCAAGTGCCTCCACTTGCGGGATCGATGATGAGGGTGGTGCCAGGCTAATGTCTAGCACCATTTTCATCAAGGAATCCCTATTGTCTGACATCCGGCAACCCCAAAGCGATGACCGGATCCCAGTGACCAACAAAAGATGAAAGGGTGAAAGAAGGGATAGAAGCCTCCCTTGAGTACTAAAGGAGACCGCTCTGACACCCAGCCACAACTGGTCAGTAACTCTGCTGAGACACAGGAAGGTGAAATGTCAGAACGGTCAAACAGCCGGGGGCGGGTGCATATCAGGACGTCGAGCATGTCGCATTGCCAGGCGTTAGAACGCCTGTTAGCCTTGACGGGACAGGTCCGACGTCCAGGCGTACATCCGCCCATACTACAAAAGGTAAAGAACGAGTTGAAGGGTGATGTTCATTGTCAGTGAAGGCTCACACAGTGCCAGGCGGTATTACGCCTGTTAGCCACACTTTGAGCCTCACTGACAGGAACTGCAAATAAGATGGGGAGGCTACCGCAGAAGAAATCGAAAGATGAAGTGGTTGAAGAAGAAGAAAGATTGGAAAGTGGAAGAAAACAGAGATGATGAGGGCTAGAGTACCGCGGTAGGTACTTTTCGCCTATTTAACCAATAGCCGGAGGGACTTGGACGGAGAACTACTTGAAAGAAGTCCGCTCCTGGCTTGTCTCGCTGGCCTGAGCCACAAAATTTAAAAGCTACACTACGACTTAAAAGGGGGAACTGCTAAGAGAAATCATAGCTTCGGAAGGGGGGAGGTGACAAAAAAAACAGACTTTCCGAGCTATACTTACGAGACTAGAGAATCAATCACTAGCCTGCGTTGGGCGCCATTTGTAACTGTCTGGGAAAATTTGTGCCGAGGCACGACGACGTGAAATTGCCATAAAGGCCAAAAGACTACCATTACAAAATATGTCGGGGAGGGGGACCTAGAGACGAAGTGGCTTGGACGGTTCGACCGCCGGAGAAGTGTCGCGAAAGAAACGCATCCCATGCACCGGTTGTCGGCACGACTAGCGTTGCTCTGACTAGCTCGCCGGATGAGGTGGGGTACGCGGTACAGGGATGACGAAGGGGTGACAGTCAAACTCGTGCCTATACGACAACTGAAGACAAGGGCGACAGGGGGTGGAACATCGCCCAGGGCCAACGAGAGGGGCTAATAAGGGGAAGATAAGAGAGAAATAGGGTGGTCACTGGTCACTGGGTCATTGTCTGTGGCTACACGATATCAAACAATATATAGCGGATGGAAGGCACTTACCTTTGGTTAGGGCATCCTAATTCCGCAAGGGCCACCCCGACAGGGGGTGTCCTTATTCCGCCATTGGGTGGTGGTTTAAAATTTTGCTATCTTCTTTTTCTTTTAGAGTTATATTAAATACTTGTTTAAGTTTTTATCCAGTAGGCGATTAGTTATATGTTATTAAAGTGCTTAATGTTAAGGTATTCGTTTATAGTTAGGTTAAGTATTAATTCAAGTTATCAGGTAAGTAATTAAATTTTTGTTATCAAATTATTTAAAAGTTAAGGTATTCATTCGTTTATAGTTAGGTTAAGTATTAATTCAACTTATAATAGGTATGCAATTAAATATTTGATTTCTTTACATATATACATATCTAGGACACGAAAGAATGCTCTCAGCCCACAATTGAAAAAAAAATTCCTATAGTACTTTTTATTACATTGCGCTCTTAGTATATTACGCGAATTTAAATAGACCAATCAACCCAAACTCTTAGGGCCCTTTTAGACGAGCGGACACCGAACAGACAAAATTTAACTGTCATCGTTAATTCCTTTTTGAAGCCGGGTGAAGTGTCGGCTGGGCATTTACACGGGCGGACACCAACGAACGGACAAACGACCGAAAAATTTCAAAAATTTCAAACAAAATTTCAAAACTTCATGGCTTGCTGCTCTTGTTTTTTGAAATTCTCTTTTGCTTTCTTGTCCTAACAACAACAACGCAGGAAATGTCAAAATGTTCGTTCAAAGTTCGCTGAAAGTGTCCATGAAAATTGTCTGCCCTCCCCATCTTTCTCTCTCACCCTCTTCCCTATACACCCAGTTTGTTCGTTCGTTTTGTCTGTTCGGTGTCTGTTCGGTATCCGCCCGTCTAAAAGGGGGCTTAGCGCACTTTCAGACACCAGAACAATTATTTCGGCCTAAGAAATATTTTACTCATACCATTCTTACTTCAACCCCTCGCCATAATAGATCATTAGAACTGAATTCATTACCTGAATTTGCAGACTTTTGTTTCATATAATTTATTAAAAGACACGATTACACTGTTTATCAACAGGAAGCAATTTTATATATATAAAGAAATCGATCGCCCTACTATTATGGAGAAACCAGGTGGCCAGCCATAAACTAGTTACAAACCTTTAGAAAGTTCAAGGAAAAAGGTAACGCCTTCGAGCGCTTTCATAAAAGGTTCAAAAAAAATTTTACTTAAGTTTTACAAATAACACTAAATATTTTTATATCATGTGAAATTGCACCTTAAAGGACATCACTTTCTTATAGAGCACCAATTTAATCAAAACTCGGGTGTCACATTTATGGCTAGTAAAATTACGTCTTCAAATACATATTCTCAAAAAATAAGAGCTCCCTTTTAGGCTTTATGTTGTCGCTACCATCGTCAACTGTCGACCCTCTTCCTCAACAAAAAAAAATATTAAAAAAAAGTTATTTCATTTAAATTAGTTATATCATTTAAATTTTTTTTTCTTCTATTAAATAGTTCTGTATTTTATTTAAATTTTATTTCCATGAATTAATTCTTTATTTTATGCAGATCTTATTTCTAATAACTAATTCTTCATTTTGTTTGAATCATATTTCTAGTAATTAATCCTTCATTTTATTTAAATCTTATATCTATTAAGTAATTCTTCCTTTTAGTTAAACTTTATTTCTATCGATTTGTTCTTTAGTTTAGTTAAATTTTATTTCTATTAAATTATTTTTTGTTTTGCATTTAAGTCGTAGTTCTATTAATTAGTTCTTTATTTTAGTTAAATTTTGTTTTTAATAATTAATTCTTTACTTTCATTTAATAGTTGGTTGATTATATATTATTACTTTGGGTGATTATATTTACATCCTTTTGTTCTTATGTTAAATTTATGTTTTCATTTTGTTATATGTTCTTAGAATTACTCAAGTTTGTTTTATGTTTCATTATTTTATTTCAAATTTTATAGTTGCCTTTTATTTATTCATTGGATTAAGTATTTATGTATATATTTATTAATCGACAACAAAAGAATTTTCTTACTAGTTTTTAAGTTCAATTTATAAGCTTCCTGCTCTTTTCAATGGTTCGTTGGTTACACCAACAACTCCTCAAAAAAACTTCACTGTGCTCCAACTAATGTTAAAACTCTATTCGAAAAAAACTCAAGAACTACTGACACAAAGATCTTTCCTTTCCCGACACCAAACTTCAAAAAAAAAACCATCGATTTGGCTTCCCTATCACCAATAAATTTTCTTTTCTTTTCCATCAAAAAAAAACCAACTTAAAAATTTTCACTTCCCTTTATTTTCCCGCCGTCTTCATCCAAAAACTTCAACCGACCGACGCTATCAAATTCAAAATTCCGACTGTCTCGATCAGAACACAAATCAGACTCTGCACTTATATACTTTTTTTTTTAAATTTATCCACTTAAATGATGCTTAAATGAAATATATGGACTTATCTATCGGCACTATTTCATTAATACTTCCAAATATTTTCGCGATAATTCTTATCAAATTCAATTCAAATCTTCCGCGTCGACCGTTTTTCAAACTTTTTCCTCTAAACTTATTAACTCTCTTCTCCTCAACAAACCAAAAATCGACTGTCCCTGCTAGATTCAAAAACTGACTCTCTTTTTTCCGAAAAGATCTTTTCTCGCCTCTCCACCGAAAAACCAGCAGACGGGACCCCGTTATCCTGGATTCCAAAAAAAATCGCCTAATTTCATTATGGTAGCCGTCTCTGGCGTTTTCGTATCCGTTTCCTCGATCATGCCACTTGGGCAATTTCTCTCGATGCTCCGGCGCGATGAGCGGTAAAATTATTCTTCGATTCACTGCGCTTCTTGTCAAGAAAAAACTTCGGTCCAAAATTCTTTTTCAAACTCATATAACTGGCGTGCAGAGGAGTTGTTGCCAGTTAAGTTAGTTTGAAAAAGAATTTTTTTGTTTTTGAAGAATGCGTAGTTGCCATGTAATTTTTTTCCCGAATGGTTAACCCTCTGACACATGATTCTTTGTTCTTACTTAAAAAAATAGATTTATATTACATCGGTTCAAAATAGGAAAAAAAATAGGAAAAAGATGTTTATAAAGTTATGTAGAAAAATGTGAAAATTTTATACGTTACTTCTAAATGGCTAATGTCTCCGGTAAAAACAAATGTAATTACAATTGTGACTTGTAAGCAACAGAAAACCATGTTACACGATGTGTGAGAGGGTTAACAATTAGGATTTAATTTGACGTTTATGCCAATTTGGTTTAGGATGATAAGGTGCGTCAGCGGCCTATGTGCTCAAGGCGACCGTTACAGGTGTTATCGGAAATCCTTCATGAAAAATATCGTCCGTCTTTAGCCCACTTTCACAGCTTTATAGCAATATTTTAAAATTGGAATTTATAAATTACATAACTGGAACTTAAAGGAAATGGTGTTACGGTTAAAGTTCTAATAGAAGTCTTCGGGTATCGACGGCATATGGAAGTTGACCCAAGATATGAGAACATATCTAACGGCTTGAGAATTTGGATACTTCTAAATGAATATAGGAGTCGTCGTCTTGCGATAAGGATTTTAAAAGTGGTCAAACAAACGTATATAACGGTGGTAACTGTAGAAAAACATTCTCCATATGGTCAGTAAGAAACTAGAAAGGAATTAATTTTTTGAATTTACAAGTACATAATTGAAATAACAGGAGAATAGGAAATAATTTTACATAAGTAGGAAATAGGCATAGGGAAATCGGATTTTGTTCTAGAATCAGCAGGTACGGATTTGGGTATAAGATATAAAGTTGGAATAGCAACTATTCCCATCAGTGAATGTTTTTACGCATATCCCCGAGAGCCCATTGGTAGATACAAAAGACAGAATTTAAGGACATGAAAAAATGCATATTCGCGGATGAAATTCTGTACCCGGGGATTTTCGAGGTCCCTGATTACGAATTTGACATTATTTTGTCAAAAAACAAAATGGCGGATCCAATATGGCGGACAGTCATATAAAAAATTGATATTTTTAGTTTTAATACTGTTTGCTACAGTAGGAACTGTAAAATATGTAAAACACCAGTAGGCGAATTTTGAGGACGCAACGAGAAAAATAAAGGAAAAACGGTAGTATAAAAAATATCGTCGAACGGCGAGGGAATTTGTACTATAATTAAATAATTGCTGTATATTGAATTAATTAAAGGAAATATAATAAATTTCATATATTATTAAACATTTGTATAATTGAAACATTACAGCATTAAACATTGGCGCCCGAGCAGGGACTAGCGAAAAGGAAATAAATAAAGGTCGTATCTCCACGATGGACAATTTAACAACGCTAAAACGGAAGCGGGGATATTTAAAGGGTCAAGTGAGCCGCATCGAGTCTTATTTGGGACAAATAAGCGAAGAAACCGGGATTGATGAAGACGCCATTCAAGATAGGTTGGACAAGCTCGAAGGCTTAGCTTCCAAATTCGATGAGCTGCAGTCCGAAATTGAAGCTCATCGCGAGGGCGACCAGGTGGTCACAGAGGATGCGGAACGAGATGACTTCGAAGAGAGGCTGTACCGACTAAGGGGATTGGGCAGAACCTTCATAAAGGGATCACAGGTGCGGAAGCCGGTGAGTGAAGAAAACGGATCGTTAGAGACATCGATAAGGGCACTGGCAGACCATCAGGCAAGGTTGAGTGACATATTACAACAGGTTAGTGAACTTCAAATGAATGCTGCGAGAGGAGAAAGCGGAATGAAATCGTACGGAGCAAGCAGCGTCCAGACGAATGTTAGACTACCCACAGTGACTTTACCGACCTTTAGTGGAAATTATATGGAGTGGATAAATTTCAGAGACTTATTCCAGTCCATGATTAACGAGCGGCAAGATATCAGCAATGCACAGCGAATGCAGTATCTGCAAGGGTCCTTAAGAGGAGAAGCTGCTTCGCTGCTACGGCACCTTCCGGTGACTGATGCCAATTACACGGTAGCATGGACGAGTTTAAAGGAGAGATATGAGAAGGAAAAATTTATCATTGAAGCCCACATCCGATCGATTATGGAGCAGCCAAAGTTAAAAGAAGCTACTCAGAGTGGCATTAAGATGCTGTATAGCGGAGTACGGGAAGCGCTTAACGCCCTTGAAGCTCTTAAAGTGCCAGTACATCAGTGGGATTGGTGGCTTCTTTTTGTGGTGGTGAGCAAACTGGACCCAGAATCAAGACAACTTTGGGCTAGAGAGACTGCAAATACAGAGAAACCTAAATTTGAGGAGCTCTGCACCTTTATCTTTTCAAGAATTTGCGAATTAGAGACTATTAATGGTAATGTAGACAGACATAGGATGAAAGAGAGTAGGCGAAATGTAAGTACCGTGGCGGTTGTCTCTTGCGTAAAATGCCAAGGAGATCATCACCTTAAGGATTGTCCTACCTTTCAAGAATTGCCGATGGGAGCAAGACGAAAACTAGTTGCTGACGGACGTCTTTGTTTCATATGCCTAAACCCAAACCATGTCGCTCGGCAATGCAAGTTCAGTGGGTGTCAAATCTGCAAGCGTCGTCACAACACGGTTTTGCATCAACAAGAGCCAGAGTTTGTAAGTGCGAATCCGGGATCTTTCCAGACGTTACATTCTACAATCCCTCAAGGTCAAGTTTTATTACCGACGGTATCCCTTTTGGTGCCTGATGCCAGCAACAACATGCAAATTTGCCGAGCACTGTTAGACTCGGGATCGCAAGCGACATTGATTACGGCGGCATGCATGCAGCGCCTAGGTCTGTCTAGAAGCAAATCAAGAGTAGCGATTTTGGGTATCGACACGACTAGAGAGAAACGAGCCAGAGGAACTGTTCGACTAATTCTTAAATCTCGGTTGACGGCAGAAACAGTGCAAGTTCATGCGCTCATTCTCCGTAACATCACCTGTCCGATGCCACACCATAATATTGCTGAGCCACCATGGCGGAATAACGAATTAGCTGATCCACATTACTATAAATCCGGTCCGATAGATATCCTGATAGGAGCCGATGTGTTCTTTGAGTGCTTGAAGGACGGACAAAGGAAGTTGAGTTCAAGCAGCCACCTGCTGGCTCGCAATACGATATTCGGATGGGTAATCGGAGGCCGACATTGGGATCAACCACAAGAGATCCTAGTAAGCTGCCACGTGGCCATTGAGGATTTGCTACAACGATTTTGGCAGTTGGAAGAAGCGGAGTTCAGTACAACGGAATCAGCAGAAGATTGTGAAATTGAAACTCATTTTGTAAAAACACATCGACGTACCGAAGAAGGACGCTATAGTGTGAGCTATCCGTTCAAGGATGATCCAGAGAAGTTGGGCGATTCAGTGACGGCGGTAAAATCTAGGCTGATGTCGATGGAACGAAAGTTTCAGAGAGATGCGGAGTTGAAAAAGGCGTATGTCGAGTTTATGGATGACTATCAGCAACAAGGGCATATGGTAGAATCAGGAGCGATGGAGGATCGGGATAACATAGAAGGCAATTTTCTAGCTCATCATGCGGTGCACAAGCTGTAACGGTCGGTTAATTACATAAAAGAATTCTCCTTACGAAATATTCCCCCATCTCACGGAAAATTCAGAAAGTATTAGTAATCACTTAGGAAGCTTAAGTCTTCGAAAAATTTTGGCATCACGTAGGCTCAGAAAAACAAAATTTTTCTGAGAACATGAAAAAAAATATTTTTTTCATGAGTCTGGATTTGAATTGCGAACAAGACAGTTCGGTTTTTTTAGTTTTTGAGTCGGGCTGGATTTATTCTGGATCTAAGAAGGTCTGTTGGGAGAATTTGGAATTATACAGTCGATAGAAGTATTGTGTACATTATCAAGGAAGTGATATTACAGAAGGAAGTGCAATTTCGATTAATTTCCAACTGAGCTGTTCAGTTCTTCATGACCAGCAGCTATTTTGAGGATTTTAGGGCTACGCTGGGAAAAAATTGGAAGTTAGCTGCCGGATTTGACGTGCTTGAGCTAACATGTGTAGAAAAAAATTGTGCCAATACTAACTTACACGAGGAGCGATAAGTAGTAATGGAAAGTGTTTTTTATTTACTTGATTTGTAGAAAATGTATAGAAAAAATATTAAGAGATGAGCCTGCATGGTATTTGGAAAAAATTACCAATTTCAATTACCTTAGAGAAAACCGGAAAACTGTGCAACAGAGAAGTAGCAGCTTCAAGGGTAAATGTCTTTTAAAAGTTTACCAATTTCCTAAGAATGAAGTGATTCTCGGTGAGTGATCTGAAACGTGGTGTTATTTTCGTCGTAAATATAATTTAATTAAATAATAGTATGTACCATTTTGTGTAACATACCAAAAAAAAAAAAGGAACTAAAACTACGAATTTGAGGTACTGACAATATAATCGCTTATAAAATATCGAGCATCAATTTCTAGTGTTGGCAAGGATTTTTGCAAATCTGAAAGTGAACTGTATAACAAGGCAAAGAACTTTTGTGGTTGTGAAAATATATTTTGGGCAATAGCCCATATTAATGAATTGCTTGCAAAATAACTTTTTATCCTTATTTATTGATACCCGCACTGGTATCACCATTGATCGGCATGTATGATGCGATTGCCTAAGGGGAACAGATGAATAGCTTTCACCGAGCCCAGTACATTTAACAAATGCTAACAGCAAGTGTTCACCAGAAATACAAGTACTTTCCTAACTGCTTGGCTGAGCGTCTGTCAGCTTAACCATACAAGGCGGAGGAGTGAAGGAAGTCGGCAATAAGTTTGTTGTTTTGATGTTACCTGTGCTTTAACTAGAAATTGCCGGGTAAAGTTTTAATTTTAGCTAAATATAGCCATATTATTATTATTATACTAACCAACAATATTTACATTTTTTTAAATAATATATTGATAACGTTACCTATATTAATAATTTTTGATAACAATAAGTTTACACCTTATTGATTACATATATATTACACCTTATTGATTACATATATATTACACCTTATTGAGTACATATATATTACACCTTATTGATTACATATATATTACACCTTATTGATTACATTATATATTACCCTCTGTTAATAACCACAATAATGCCTTAAATTAATTTGATATCATTTAAATATTATTGGGTGATTTTGTTCGTTGTAAGAAGAACAGGAATCCTCGACTGGTACCAGCGCGACGATTTGTATTTTTCCTTCCCGTTATCGTATGGAATTTGATATTGTGTGGTAATAGTTGGTTGCATCCACATTGCCTATATTGTAATGGTATTTTATTTATTTACACTTATCTAATAGTTATGGCAAACTTACCGCTATTCTGTTGTTGAGAAATTGTATTATACTGTAATTATTGTAAAATATATTTGTTGTCACTTTTCTAATCCCATTAGTATTATACTGGGCATGACAGCCTAAGGGGATAAGTTATCCAGGATGGTTGGGTTTTGCTTTCTCTCCAGGGTCCTCTCAAAGTCGCGTTGAACCTTTTCAGCTCCACCAGGTCAAGGTACCCTTCCAGCGATGAGTGTCTTTGGCTAACCTAAGACAAGAACGGTATGAAGATGTAACTTTTTTTTAAATAACAGGTAAGTGGTGAATCATAGGTGTTGAGTCCCGGTCGCACACCCCCACACCCCCACCGGCGAGCTAGCGTACACCGTGTGGCCGGTTTGACATCCCCTATAACTTTAGGAACCTAGGGAGGATGTAGTTTCTCAAAATTTTTATGTTAACCAGAACACGATGGCAGTAACCTTGCTGACCCCAGCAAGGAGCTACATCGTGCCGGTATTACAAAGCTAGAGAGCACAACAACTAAGACGCGAGTTGTGTATGACGCTTCAATGCGAACTTCAAGTCTTGTTTCGTTAAACGATGTTTTAATGAAGGGACCGGTTATACAACCAGAATTGACGACTCTTCTAGTTGGGTTCCGACTACACAAGATTGGACTTACGGCCGATATCAGACAAATGTATAGACAGATCCTGATCAATGAGGAGGACTGTCGCTACCAGCAAATATTGTGGAGGAGGGATCCTGCAAAACCCATTACTATATTTGAGCTACGAACCGTAACATATGGTACGACTAGTGCGCCGTTTCAAGCCACTCGTGTGTTACAGCAGCTAGCGGATGACGAGGAGAAGAGATTCCCAGAGGTAGCAGGAATGATAAGACAGAATTTTTATATGGACGACTTTATAGGTGGCGCGGATACTGTAGAGGAGGCGTTGAAAGTGACTGAAGAACTTTCTAGTCTACTGGCGGCGGGGGGTTTTGAGTTGAGAAAATGGGCTTCCAGCGCAGAAGAGGTAGTGCGGTCGCTCCCGGCCCAGGTGACAGAATATTCGGTGACGTTCAAGGAAGAGCAAAACTCGGCTACAAAAATTCTAGGACTGCGCTGGATACCGGGGGCAGATGTGTTCAGCTTCAAAGTAAGTTTAGAACCAAGAAACCAACATACGAAAAGATCTCTACTATCGGAGATTGCTCGAATTTTCGATCCGCTGGGATGGTTAGCGCCAGGCATAATATCGGCGAAGATATTATTTCAGTCGCTGTGGCTGATAAATGTGGACTGGGACGAGCCATTGCCTCCGGCTGTCATGGAAGAATGGAAAGCGCTTAGAACATCCTTACGTGAATTGGAGCGGTTGAAAATTCCAAGATCTATATGTAGCGGCAGTGATAAGTTAAGAATCATTGGATTCTCGGATGCATCAGAGAAGGCGTATGCGGCAGTGCTTTATCTACAAGCAGTAAATGGATCAGGAGAATACAAGAGCCATATCTTATGTTCCAAAACTAAGGTAGCACCCTTACAACAGATTAGCATACCGCGCTTAGAGTTATGTGGAGCTCACCTATTGGCAAAAATTATGGGGAAATACAGTCGAATACTTGGAGTGACACTAGCGGATTGCCATCCGTACACGGATTCAACTATTGTGCTGAGTTGGTTAGCTGAACCACCTAGGAAATGGAAGACGTTCGTGGCAAACAGGACCGCCGATATTTTACGTCGGTTGCCCCAGGTACAGTGGCGTCACATCATTTCCAAAAATAATCCTGCAGACTTTGCATCAAGGGGAATTAGCGTAGAAGAATTGTTGAAACTCAGGTTGTGGTGGAAGGGTCCGGATTTCCTGATGGCGGAAATCAGCATGAAGACGGAACATATTTCATATCCAAAGGAATCAACGGAATTACGATGCCATGCTACAGTGCGACAAGAGGAGATCAACCCTGTTTTTCTGCGCTATTCGCGATTGACCAAATTACTGCGGATTATCGCATGGTGTCGACGTTGGCTCCGGCGAAAGGAAGAACAGCAAAGTTTACACAGGGGCATTCTACGAAGCGAAGAAGTGGAGCAAGCAAGGCTATTAATGATTAAGGTAGCTCAAGCCGATAGCTTTCGTGACGAACTGCAAATCCTTGGCCGAAATCATCAGCTGCCAGCCTCCAGCCGATTGATGACACTGAAGGCATTTGTGGATGAACACGGCATCGCCCGAGTTGGTGGAAGACTCGAAGAAGCTGAGTGGGAATTCTCGAGGAAACATCCAGTCATCCTTGACGCAGCGCACCCATTTGCGGCACTGATCATAGATGAACTGCATTTAGCGGGCAAACATGCGGGCCCACAGCTATTAGAAACTCTGCTTAATCAGAGGTATCACATATTGGGTGGACGAAAACTTATAAAACGGCGTGTAAGAAATTGCGTTATATGTACACGATATCGGGCAAAGGTGATTGAGCAGCAGATGGGCGATTTGCCACCATACCGTGTTCGAGTATGTCGAGCATTCCTGAATACCGGAGTGGACTATGCGGGACCCGTGACAGTACGGGCTTGGAAGGGAAGAGGAGGCAAGCGATACAAGGCATATATCGCGCTTTTCGTTTGTATGACCACCAAAGCTATCCATCTGGAGCTAGTGAGTGAACTCTCGACGGAAGCATTTCTTGCGGCACTAAGGCGGTTTGCAGGTAGACGAGGATTCCCTGCGCGTATTTTTAGCGACAACGGGACTAACTTTGTTGGAGCCAAACGTGAATTGGGTGAATTACAAGCTTTGCTGAAAACGCGAGAACATCATGAAGCCATTGCGAACTATCTAACAAGTCAGGAGTGCGAATGGCGTTTCATACCGCCAGGATCGCCGCACTTCGGCGGCTTGTGGGAGGCTGGCGTTAAGGCAATGAAATTTCATCTACGGCGGGAGATAGGAGACGCTCAATTCACAATTGAAGAATATCAGACCCTGCTATGTCAAATTGAGGCGTGTTTGAACTCGCGTCCACTATGCTGGAGAAATATTCAAGATGGCAATGTCGAAGTTTTAACGCCAGGGCACTTCTTAATAGGAGAATCTCTGAAGTTGGTGCCTGATCGAGATTTGCAAGGAACCCAACCTGGACACCTTACAAGATTCAACTATATACAACGGATCCAACAACTGTTTTGGCGAAGATGGCAAAATGAATATCTCGCTAACCTTCAAGGAAGGTACAAGTGGAAAGAACCGCAACGAGATCTCCAACTCGGTCAACTAGTTATCATACGAGAGGAGCAACTCCCACCAGCAAAATGGGCAACTGGAGTTATCCAGGAAGTTCATCGAGGAAAGGACGGGCTCATCCGAGTCGTCACGGTCAGAACAACACGGGGCACGCTAAAGAGGTCCATAGGAAAGCTGATTCCCTTACACCAGGAAGATGAAGTTTGAACAGGGTTCAACGGGGGCGGGATGTTTGCTACAGTAGGAACTGTAAAATATGTAAAACACCAGTAGGCGAATTTTGAGGACGCAACGAGAAAAATAAAGGAAAAACGGTAGTATAAAAAATATCGTCGAACGGCGAGGGAATTTGTACTATAATTAAATAATTGCTGTATATTGAATTAATTAAAGGAAATATAATAAATTTCATATATTATTAAACATTTGTATAATTGAAACATTACAGCATTAAACAAATACAATTTCATCGTATTAATTTCAGAAGCATAAAAATAGTATCGTACACAAGGAATAGGTACAAATAATTACAAAATAATAATTCAGTTTATAATTTACATTTTTATTTTTTACACATAGGCTCTATCTATTCGCTATCACTATCACATAAATCGATGTGGGAATCTAAAGTAGACACATCAGTTTCATCTTCAGTGTCACTGTCATCAGGTTCAACTAAATCTTTAGCACTAATAATAATTTTAGAACTAATTAAAAGGCGGCAGAATACATTTCTCATTGTCAAAGAACGGCTGCTTTTGCGCGAGAAGCCCTGACGAAATTTTTTAATATATTTATTGCAACTTTCCTGGGCTTCTTCAGACATCTGACCGATTGGAAGCAAAGCCGAAGCAATGAGATCTGGGCCATGAATGAGCAGTTTATGAACTGATGGTGGCATGAAGAACCATGGGTACAATTCAACAAATAGTTTCGCAGTTTCCCAAGCGTAATCTCTAAATTTTTGAATATTAATTTCGCGTCCTGATGAAACAACTTGTAAAATGGAATGAAATCTGGTAATCAAACGAAGGTCTACTCCAGTTATTTCGGATGAAATTTTGGCATTTTCAAAAAAGCGACGAGCAGTGTTACCATCATTCGTGCTCCCGAATCCTGGCTTTGGCTTGTCAACAATAAATTAGACCAAGGTTTTTTTCTAAAAGACTCTTGAGTGGCTGTTTTTCGTTCTTTTACATTTTGTTTTTCTTTCTCTGATCGTGCTTGCCATTGTCTAATTTATAAGATAAATGCAAACAGCAGTCGAAGCAGCGTATCCACGAATGCAACGAAGAGAGACCAAAGTTAAAATGTTCTTCATTGACTGACTGAGCGTTAAGATTTTGTCAAGGTTATTAAAATCTTTTGACGTGGCTTTGCAAAGATAGCAGCGTTGAGTAGCTGGATTGTCCGCCAATGCATTGCACACTTTTCCGTCGATCATGGTTAAAGCAAGATTCCAATTTACTTTTATTAATCTTCCGTTAACCATGTCTGAAAATGGAACTAGATTTTTTATTTGATCATATACATATTTAACTTCAGCTTTCGTTGCATCTGCTGTTTCTTTTAGGAATTTTATTTTAATTGGTCACCAATATCGCGGAGAAGAAGGCACAGGATTTTGCCAAACAACAATATTTTCGTTTTTCTCATCAGGATAAAACAGTTGTAAAGGAACTAATGACGGAAAAAAAATATTTGCGTCTGTGAATGTGCCATCATCACTCGTAAATTTTTGCTTATTTTCACTCTGACCTGAAGTTCCATCGCAACCCCATTTACAAATTAAATTCATTTTAAGCAAATCACCGGGTGACATATTTTGTACAACATTTTCTTTTGCTAAAACGATTCGTTTCACCGTGAGATCTAACAATGCTTGAAGATCGATAGCTGCGCGTCTTTCTGTACATGTAATTGTTTTCATCGGTGGATAACAAGCAATTTTGGCTCTTTGCAGTACAGTTTATGACGGATACGCCTTACTTTGAACTAATTTACAGCCTGATCGTACCACTAAATACTGACTTTTGGAAAATCTACCTTCTACCAAAACTGACAAGGCTTTTTCCGGCGTCATTGTTCTTTCTTTAATTGTGTTAGAAGACGACAGGTAGGACGATGCCTTAGACGGACTCCCCGCTGTGACGTTCTTCAATACCTGCGGAGCGGCAACTTTCCCACTTGCACGTAGGCTCATCCGCGTAGCATAAGAGAGTTCTTCTAGGTTGTGGTCGTTTCTCAATTTCTCGGTTTTTCGCCTTTTGGACCTTTCACTGCTATCCGAAAAACTTGTAGAAGGTCGACCACCGATTGCCTTTGTCTCCGCAGTACTTTGAGAAGATCCGTCCTCCGATAGCATCAATTGACCGCTCAGCCAATCCGCATTCTTGTTGAAAAACCACTCCTCTTTCCGGCGAGCCTCTTTCCATAAAGTACGCAATTTGTACATGACGTATTTAAAATTTTTCTTCACTTCTTCAGTCATGAAGTATGCGAATCCCAATTGGAGCGTCATGTGCTTCTCAATAGTGAGAGCTAATTCGTCAGCAGATTCAGTATAAAGAGCATCTGTAATTAGGCAGAAGATCTCTTTTCGTTTTAATTGAAGTAATCTTTGGGTTCCTGAAAACATAAAAAAACATTAAATTTAGTCGCTTCGACTACAATTTAACAAAAAAGAAAAGCATTAAAACGTAGGAAAAACCCGATACTCGATATGCCCCGGCAAATACAAAAAAATTTATAAAATAATATTTAATTCGTAATCAGCAACCTCGAAAACCCCCGGGTATCGAATTTGATCCGCGAATATGCATTTTTTCATGTGACCGTCCGCCATATTGGATCCGCCATTTTGTTTTTTGAAAAAATAATATCATATTCGTAATCAGCGACCTCGAAAACCCCCTGTTATATAGTTTTCAAGAGATTCATTCACAAATATGCATTTTATCATGTGGCCGTCAGCCATATTGGATCCGCCATTTTGTTTCTTAAAAAAATAATATCAAATTCGTGATCAGCGACCTCGAAAACCCCCCGGTACTGAATTTTATCCGCGAATATGCATTTTTTCATGTGGTCGTCCGCCATATTGGATCCGCCATTTTGTTTTTTGAAAAAATAATGTCAAATTCGTAATCAGCGCCCTCGAAAACCCCCTGTTATATAGTTTTCAAGAGATTCCTTGCCTTTTCGGAACTTTTTGTCGGTTTCATTACCCCCTGCTGTACAACGATTTTTGCGCGATTTCAGAAAAAAATGTATCTCCAAATTCGCACTTTAATTTACTTCTTGTTTTTTTCTGAAGTGAAAAAAAAATTTTTAGAAAACGCGCGAGGACGACTAATAAACTTTAAGTTATTTAAAAAATTAGTTTTTCTCTGCGTTTTGCAAAAAAGTTGATTTATTTAAATTCATATCAATAATTCTGCAATGAATATTTTACGATTATACATATTCGATTTAATTCCACTCACCTTCATGAACAGAATCCATTTTTAAACTTTTCAAAAGCACTAACTGGCACTATTTAACAAATAGTTATTTTCAATGCACAATATGTGTTAGAAACTTCGATAGCTGCGTCTCGTGTAACGGCCACTTTCGAACTGATCCTACAAATGGAGAAAACGTACCTGTACCCCGAGGACAGATGTTCTGTGACCCTCGGGACCCCTACTTAAAATTCGCAAAGAGAAAGTCCCGAAATAGAATCTTCATTTTAGGGGTTTTGGCCAGCCTTTTGGGATTCTGTCCCACTGTGCGATGCAGCAAAAAGCCAGGAAGCGTAACTAGAAAGGTTGGGATTTCAGGTTTTAACCAAGTCTCACTTGTGAGAAGACGACGACCTCCACGTATGCGTGACGAGTCAATCGCGCTGGTTCACCCTGGGCAATGCGTTCTTGAACGTTCTTGAACGTAGCAGACAGTCATCCTCCCAACCTTGTGTTCCTTCCTGTTTTCAATCCGTGTTTCCCATCCCTAACCCCTAATCCTACGCAATCCCAAGGTGTAAACAATCGTGCTGAAGGGATGAATGGTACTGCGTGAGTGTACCACTAACGATGGACTCCGGATACCAGGCGACCTCCGGTTTAAATTAGCCTTCCCATGGTAATGCGGAGCTCTGCCATGGGTGACCGTCCTTTCTCGCGCGATTCGTGGGATCATTATTGATAAAAATAAAAATAAAACTTATGAGGATGGAGCACCTCTCAACGCTCCAACCACTTCTGGGGCTTCCATAGCCCCCCAAACAGGCTGACCTACAAGGCCGGTTGGACATTTCCTGCGAACCCATGCAGCAGGGTGCCGATCATGGCCCCAGTGAAGGGGAATTTTCGGGATCCCTCTTCAATGAGGGCAGTTTGAGCCCGCTAACCGCCGTGGAGCACGCTGAGATCACTCCTTCAATGGAAGAAGATCTCCTTAGAGGCCCACCTGCGGAATCGCGGGCACCTTCTGCTCCATCGGAGCGGCGACCCGATAAAGTCCCTACTAAAAACCGGAGTGGCGCAGCCAGCAAACGTTTTAAGCGACTTTTGGAAGCTGGCTACTCCCGTGAAGATGCTGCCAGGATTTGCGTGGCCCCCGAGGAAGAGAGGCGTACCATTCTTCCTAATAAGAAGAGGGGTAGATCCTCTGGATCCTCTCCGGGCCACAATGCCCCTGCGAAAAGGGCGAAGGCTCCAGCTACACGGTCTGGAAAACCAGCTGAAAAGCCTTCACCCAAGAAGTCCGACGCACCCTTAATGAAGCCAAAAGTAGCTTCAAAGCCGACCTTCTGCCAAATGGCAGAGAGTGTCAGAATGGGTGTGCTCGCGACTAACTACCCGGAGACTCTCCTGACCACGGAACAATTAATTGCCGTGCAAGGGAGTCTTCTGGAGGCGATAGCCCAATTGGGACAAAGCTCAGAGCAGCCGAGGTTCCTAGGTGTCGCTGCGCGCCCCGGGTGGCTAGCCATCACCTGCGCCGACTCGGCCACGGCCACGTGGCTGAGAGGAGTGATGGTCAGTCATAAGCCCTGGGAAGGAGCTAGTTTCTTCGCTGTGGACGAAGACAAGCTGCCGCGCAGCCATGTAGTGGTCGGGTATTTCCGGGCTGCAACTGAAGACCCTACTGACTTAATGTTAAAATGGATAGGGGTCCAAAACAGGGCAGGAGTGGAGAGTATTCCACAAAGTGCACCGTCCACCATTCACAGAGATTACGTTCTCTGTGGACCAAAGGTCAATTGACGAGCTGAGGCGGACGGGCGGCCAAATCGGCTACAAGTTTGGTTGGGCACATCTTAGGATCAAGGCGGCAGAAAAGCCTATGCCCAAGGCTGCCCCCAGCCAAACTTGCAATGTCCCCTCAGCGACCGCCAGCACTTCGCGAGCAACCGCGACCATTTCCGCTCCTATCACCAAGGAAGCAGACACCCCGAGGCTACCATCTGAAGCCTCGCAGGAGCCTGCTCCGGAAATGGGAGAGGTAAGCTCCAATGTGAGGATGGTGACCACTGCACTCTCCGGGCTGGTGGTTGGGGGGGCCTCTAACGAGGTGATGAATCCCTCCACCATCTCAAGACTGTAGGAGGCTGGGGCAATGACTAATGCCCCTCCATCCGACACAAACAACCATATAGCCTCCAGAGAGGCTGGTGCTGCTGACGGAATTGCCGAGGAAGCAACTCTGGGAAAAAATGCTTCCTCTATTGCCGCTACAGGCGGGGCTGGGCCCCTAAAACCACCGCTCCAATCCTCTAGGGAGAAACCTCCCCAGCCCAGAAAGGCTTTCAAAAAGGGGAGGGGAAAAATCCCTTCAGGAAATGAGTATTGCTTCCAATATGAAGCTTGTCCAGATAAACCTTCATCACGCCAAAGCTGCCTCTGCAATACTTGAAAAAAGGTTTATCTCGGGCAATTTAGATGTGGCCCTAATCCAAGAGCCATGGGTGTACCGAGGAAGAATATGCGGCCTCGGTACTAATACTGTCAGACTGATCTACTCCACCGAGCATGACTGCCCTAGAGCAGCACTGCTCATAGGAAAGAGATTAACCTGCCTTCCTCTTTCGCAGTTCGTATCCCGAGATCTTGTAGCGGCGGAGGTAGTGCTGCCCGGAGACGTAGGAATGCCCAGGCTTGTCCTAGCCTCGGCCTACCTCCCTGGAGAAGAGCCTGCCCCACCGCCGTCAGATGTTAAGAGACTTGTGGAGGACAGCGCTAGGAGGAATATTCAGTTAGTGATCGGTTGTGACGCCAACGCGCACCACCTTGCGTCGGGAAGCACCAACACTAATTCTAGGGGCCAATACCTCCTTGATTTCATTACTACCTACAATTTACAGGTCATGAACAAGGGGCACCTTTTCCAATGTGACTAGGCAAGAGGTGATTGACTTGACTCTCGCTAGCACATTTGTCAGTTCCAGAATACTTAACTGGCACGTCTCAAGGGAGCCATCAATGTCTGATCATAGACATATAAGGTTTAACTTGAGAGCTTCTACAATATCTTCGGAAGCATTTAGGGTTCTACGGCAGACTGACTGGGAGGCCTATCGCACAGCCCTCAGGTTAGGAGTCAGCCATGTTGATAATAACCCCAACACTGCGGCCGATCTCGACCTTGTCTCTACCAACCTGCAGGAGACCATCATCGCAGCCTTCGAAAGTAGCTGCCCTGCGAAACCTCCAAGTACCAATCGAAAGGTTTCGTGGTGGAACAATGATCTCTGCAGACAAAGGAGAGAAGTCAGAAAACTGTTTAATAGGGCTAAGGTCTCGGGCAACTGGGACCTCTACAAGAAAGCCCTCACCAATTATAACAAAGATTTGAGAAGATCCAAACGAAGGTCTTGGAAAGCCTTCTGCGAAGAAATAGACAAGCTTCCAGCCTCTACGAGGTTACACAAAGTTCTGTCTAAGGATCACTCCAATGGCATTGTCTCTCTCAAGACTGCTGAAGGGTCCTTTACGGAGAACACCAGGGATACCATGAAGCTATTAATGAGCACTCATTTCCCGGGCTCTCAGGTAACTGATCCTGGATTGGCCTTAGAACCTTACATTGAATCGGAGGTAGTACTTGCCCACCGGTCCTATAACAGGAACAAAGGCCTGGCAAACAGGATTTTCACTACGGGTAAGATTGAGTGGGCCATTGGCACCTTCAAGCCCTTCAAGGCTGCTGGAAAGGACCACATCTTCCCGGCTCTCCTTCAGAGAGGCTTGGAAGAGATCTTACCAATCCTGCTGCCACTATTTCGGGGTAGCTTTGCGCTGGCCCATATTCCGAGGTGTTGGAGAGAGGCTAGGGTAGTCTTTATCCCTAAGTCGGGGAGAAGATCATATAGGGAAGCTAAATCCTATCGACCCATCAGCCTCTCCTCCTTTCTCCTGAAAACGATGGAGAAAGTTCTAGACAGGCATATTAGAGAGGGTCTTACAGCGAACCCACTTCACTGCCTGCAATTTGCCTACCGGGCGGGCAGATCTACAGAGACTGCCATTCATGTTTTAGTGAGAGATATTGAGAAGTCCCTTCGGGCCAAGGAAATCTCTCTCTCTGCGCCTTTGCAGACATTGAGGGTGCGTTTGACAACGTTACCTTCGGCGTGATCAATGAAGCAGCAGTAAAAAAAAGGCATTCATCCCCCACTGCGAGATGGATTACGTCGCTTCTCAGCAGCAGATTGATAACTGCTGAGATGAATGGTGAATCGATTACGGTAATGGCCGCCAAAGGCTGTCCTCAAGGGGGCGTTCTATCACCCCTCTTATGGTCAATCGTGATCGACGAACTTCTTGCCGACCTGAATAGCCGGGGCTTTAAAGCACAGGCCTATGCAGACGACATCGTCATAACGATTAGCGGCGGTCATGATGGCACCGTTTCAGACCTCATGCAAGCCGCTCTGTCATATGTGCATAGCTGGTGCCGTAGTAAGAACCTGGGTATTAACCCACAAAAAACTGTCATCGTACCATTTACTAATAGAAGGAAGCTAAATTTAAAAGCTCCCTCTTTGGATGGCAAAGAAATGGTTTTCTCAAAAGAGGCTAAATATCTAGGCATAATCCTGGATCAAAAGCTCTCCTGGAAGCCTCAGATTGAGAGAGTAACTGCTAAGGCAATTACATCTCTCCATATTTGTCGTCAATTTGTAGGTAAAACCTGGGGCCTCAAACCGAGGTTATTGTGTTGGCTATATACGACGGTCGTAAGGCCCATGGTCACGTATGCATCCATCGTATGGTGGGTCAGGACCAAGCAAAAGGGTGCTGTGAATAAGCTGGCCAGGGTGCAAAGACTGGCCTGTCTTGGTATCACAGGGGCTAAAAGCACCTGTCCGACTGCCGCTATGCAGGTCCTACTGAACCTTCCTCCGCTCCACCTAGTGGTGAAAAAGGAGGCTCTGGCGGGGGCGTTGCGTCTACGAGAGCTATTCTCCTTTAAGCCAGGAGACCTTCTGGATCATTTATCGATCCTCAAGGAGCTAAACCTGGAGCCAATGATATCATTGTCCGATACCCTCCCTGCCACTCTTGACTTTAACAAACCGTTTACGACGATTATTCGAAGTAGGTCAGAGTGGCAATATGGCAGGCCCCTCTTTAGAGGAAGCACGGCCTTTTGGTATACGGACGGTTCCAAAACCGATAAAGGGGTAGGGCTGGGCGTATATGGCCCAAAAAGTAAAATATCCATGGCTCTGGGCACTACCCCCACTGTTTTTCAGGCTGAGGTACTCGCCATCCAGGTGTGTGCTCAGACTTGTATTAATAGAGCTCCAAATAGCTCTAACATTGTTATTTTCTCGGACAGCCAAGCTTCCCTGTTGGTCATTAGATCTTACAGGGTGTCATCAAAGACTGTCCTGGATTGTCTCCTATCTCTGAAATCCCTCAGCAGGAACAACAGTGTCACGCTGATGTGGATTCCGGGCCACGAAGGTCACATTGGTAATGAAATTGCCGATAGCCTGGCTAGAGTAGGGGCAAACTCTACACCTATTGGTCCGGAACCTTTCTGCAGCTTAGCAAGCTGCCACGTAAGAACGGCCATTAAAAATTGGGTCGACCAGCTGTTTCTTCATAGTTGGACAAGGACCCAGGGTGCTCGTCAAGCTAAAAGATTCATCCAAATCGATAAAGCTAAAGCGGGCAAACTTTTAAATTTCAGAAGATGGGAGCTTAAAATAATAACAGAACTCATGACAGGCCACTGTTCGCTTAACTACCATCTAAACAAAATAGGACTGGCAGCCGACTGTAGCTGTCGGTTCTGCGGGGCAGCTCCCGAAACTGCGGAGCACCTGCTGTGCGACTGCGAGGCTATAGCGAGGAAGAGATTGAGCCTCCTCCATCGCGACTTCCCTACTCCCAGGGAGATTTGGGATATGAACCCTAAATCAGTTTTAGGCTATATAGGAAGCCTTAACCTAGATGGTTTTTAAAGACGGGGATGGCACAATAGACCAAATAAATAGGTAGCAGTGCCCGCCAAGGCGCCCCTCAACAAGAATAGAATAGAATAGAAGTCTCACTTACCAACAGAACATGTATTTTTGTACTATCCAACAGTATCCAACATTAGATTAAATTCGTCAATTACATTATAGATTAGGTCAAACCAGTTTATACTGAAGTGTACTTATTCATATTAGACTCAACCAGTTCAGCCTAGGTCAAACTACACTGTAAAAAATTTATGTGGTAATTTTACAAAAAAATACTGGAAGTTTTATTCACAAGCAGTTTTGTAAATTTGCAATATATATTATTATATTATATAATATATTGGAATATTCCAATTCTACTTTACGTATTTTTACCAACTGTGTAGTAAATATACATTATTTGTGGGATGTAAAAATACAATCAGTATTGGAGCTTTCACTTCATAGTTTTGTAAATTTCCAAAACCTTTGTGTATGCCCTCTCCCTATACATAAAAATAGCATTTTTAGCACCATGCAAGGACCGATTCGCAATGAAAGCTTCAAGCTTCAAGCTGCAAGCTTCAAACTATAAGCTTCAGCTGAGTTTTGCTTTATTTGAGCATTGCAGCTTGAAGCTGTGAATGTGAATCATTGTACAAACCCTTTTATCCTAATTTTTGAAGCTTGAAGCTTCCAGCTTGAAGCTTTAATTGTGAATCGTCCCTAAGCATCAAAAATTATCAAAAATCTCTTGGATGTTACAAGAACTGCCCAGACCCTGACCAAAGTCAAAGGTCTGACCTTAACTTAAGAACAATCGGGTATATATGCTCAGTATTCCATTGTTACCTGTGAATTATATCTATGACAGGGAAAATTTAAACCTTACATTTCAATGAACAATTTGTAATTTTACTGAAAATATAAGTTCTAAAATTACGCCTCTTACTGTAAAATTACAGTACAAAGTTCAGTACATATAATTGATAAATAATACTAAGAAATATTGTAATTTTCTTACATAAACGAATTAGAAAAATACACAACATTGCGTAAAATATAGGTCACGTTCATGTAATCAACATTTACGTCATGCAGTATTGGAGATTCTCAATTTCTTTATGTGAAATTACAAAATTTATAGCAAAATTACAATAATTGTGTAGTAAATTAGGATTTCATACCGCGATTTGTAATTTTACTATACTTTTGGCCTGTGAATTTACAAATTTTTTTACATATTTACATATTTTTTTGTAGTGTAGTATCGTACCGGTTTATCTTATAGCATATAGGATGAACTGGTTTGGCCTAGGAAAAGCTTGTTTATCCTAAAATCGGGTTTGGCCGGTAACATATGCACAGAAGAGGTGTTACAAATTTTATTGGTATCTCTATTTATATACATCGCAGCACCTCTTATATAAATCGATACACGTCTTTTATAGTATAAGCACAACGATGTTGCTTGGAGGCAGTGAATTGGCATAATATTCACAAGAAGTATTGATAATCTAAGTTGTTTTAGTATAGATATCTGTTACTTCTCTTACCATAAACTAAACTAGCAATAACAATGGGCAACAATAATACAGGTGCTTCAACTTCTGCCAGAATCAATATTAATTTTATACAGGGTGTATTTACTAAAGGCGGCTACACACGAAACTGCATGCTTGACAAGCACGCAAGTTCAATCTTTTTGTGCAAGCGTGCTTGAGCGTGTGTATGAGATTTTTTGCGTAAACATGATGATTGAACCCCAGCTTGGAGATTGGTCAAAATTTCAGCGGGCATAATTGAACAAATATCGCTTGAAAACAAAAGTGTGAGTGCGAGCAAGCGCAAAAGTTCCGAGCACGGCATTATTTAAGGATAAACTGCGGCTATTCAAGCATGATTGCGTCGTGCTACAGAGAAGTTGTGCAAGCATGCGCATATACATGCGTGCTTGTCAAGCATGCAGTTACGTGTGTAGCCGCCTTAAGTTTATTAAGTTTACAAAGCGGCCGGCTATTGATAGCTCTCGGTCAGACAAACAAAAAATTGTACGAGTGGCCAGGGGAATCGTAAAGGTTTAGCCGGTAGGGCCCGTTGAGATTTTGTTGTTAGAGTTTTACATGTCACGCTGTATCTTTCTTACAGTATAACATATTTTCAAGAATAGGGTAGCGGTGCAGAATACCCTACCTATCTAAATTTGTAAAAGTGACGGTGCCATCGTACCAACTTCCGAAGTTATATATGAGTTGTCAAAATGTTGGTTTTTTTAACAAAAATTTCAATTTCCTTTTTCTCCAAAAAATGTGTAGTTAACCTATATTTTTTTCCAAAATTCGAACGCTTGGAATATTTCCTATGAAATATGCTCAGATAATTTTCATGTAACTGCCTTTAATTTTGAAGATATTAGCAATTTTGATGTTTAAAACTTCTTTTATTTGGTACTTTTCGACATAATCTTACATATATGAAAAAGTACTAAAACGGTTAAGAATTTTTAATTTTTTATTTAATTTTTATGTACCTTGAGCTATAATATCGGAAACTAATAATGGTAATTCATCCTCAACAAACCAGACAAAATCATTTTATTATTATTCATGGTCCAACCACAAGCTTCTGAAGATAAACGACGTTGGATATTTTAAGTAAGCATTAAGGTACGTTTCCACTCATAAACTTTTGAGTGGAAGTGTAAAATTCCACTCGCAAAATGTAAAATGAATATGTGTAAACACAAGTTCCACCCGCTACACTCGAGTGTATATACACTTTAAAGTCTACATTTTCACTAATAAGTGGAGTTGTGTAAACGCGTTAAATTGAAAAGTGTAGTTCCACTTTACAAGTGTAAACACTTTTTTTAGTGAACAAAATATTTATGTTCATTTTGCGAGTGGAGCGAGTGTAGGTTATGCGTTTATGAAGATTTTCAAATGGCACTTGTTCTTATTTTGTACCAACTGGTAAAATTGTTTACACGACAGGTCGAAATACCCCTAAAATCCCCTAAAATCAGTGTTAAAACTTTAAAGACAAAAAAAGTATACGTTTTATTTTCCAACTATAAAGCCTTAAAAAATGTTTTATCAATCATTAAATATTAAAATATGCTTTACTATAAATATCACAACTTCACTTTATTTATAAACTATTTAGTACTTCAAATAGTACTTCTGCTGCGTCATTTTTAAAATCATAATTCCGAACATTAAAAAATCTAACATTACATTTAATGGATTAAATATTATACAAGATCCGCAGTTTCGTTGTTCAAGCTATGCAAATTACCGCCAACGAATTCAACTACATAATCAGAATTCGAATGAAAAGCTAATAGAAATGATGCCATCAGGATTTTTCAGAACGTTTTAGTCGTCCCTAACAATTTTAAGCCGCTAAAAAATCCCAGTTAGCTTTGTTCTTTCTTTGAGTAATGTAAATCGGTTTAACCATTTATGTAAAAGCCTGCCTGTTTTAATCCGTTAACGAAAACAGGTATCCTTTTATTCACTTTGTTTCTAAATTTTCTTCGCCTTCATAAAAGAAATCACCATTGCCATTGTAGCTGCAACAACTTATTCATTTGGCGACATTTTCCTAAAAATAATATCTACGGAAAAAGTGTTCACCTTACACTTTCCATTAAATGTATAAATGTAAACATAATTTCCACTTGAATGTATACATCTCAAAAAGTGGAGCAAAAAAGTGTAACTTTGCACTTTCCACTGAGTGTAATCACTGATTAAGTTTATGAGTGTAAACTCGTTTTACACTTCCATTCGGTTCCATTCGCAAATGTATACACTTAAATGTATAAATGGAAACGTACCTTACTCCAAAATTGTCCTAAACTTTTTTCGAAGTTGTCGTTTGAATTTTTGGACCGATAAGTACTAGAAAATAGGCCCCCATCCACGGTCAAACAAATCATCAAACCAATTTTCGACAAACAACGCACACATTATTTATGCTTTGACATTTGTTGGCCATCAACGAGAAAAACTTTCTTCAAACATACCGAGCGACAATTCACATAATCTACTGTTAGTGAAGTTCCTGGAGCGTTAAAAACATGAAAACCTCGGATTTCAGTTACGGTGAATGAAATTTAAAAATTCAAAATGGAATGTTTAGCTAATAATATATATAAAAAAGTTTACCGAAATTCAAAATGGCCACCCAAATTTTCCAATTGTGTTCCGATTTCCATGAAAATCAGTATCTGGGGTTTTTAAGGAAGCAAATAACGAATTTATGTTCAGAACTTCCACCTTCTTCAATATATTCAATTGAGTGTTCTTCGGAAGTACGTTTAACATGACAGTACAGTACTGACCAGCTTGTAAAGTCTCCTCAACGGTTGCAAGATCATTGTGTGTATGTCCCTCAAGCTGGTAGAGCAAAGTCAGCAGAACACAAATGTAATAAAACCATAATTAGACGCTAATTAAATGCAAATTAAATGCACTAATGAAAAATTTAACGCTCCTTTTTTAAAAAGCTCTGACCAGGATCTCCCGGTTGTTGCGGCCTCTGAAAATAGGGTTCTCCTCCACGTTGTTCTAGGTCTTCCGACTCGACGGGATCCTTGCGGATTCCAGTCAAGGGCCTGTTTGGCTAGATTATCGTCTTCGCGTCGCAAGGTGTGGCCAATCCAATTCCATTTCCTTCGCCTGATTTGGTCGTCTATCCTTTCTTGGCCGGCACGGCGCCATAGTTCTTCATTTGAAATTCTATCTTGCCAGCGGATTTTTAGGATACGACGTAGGCATCTGTTGATGAAAACTTGTAGGCGCCCTGTGATGAATTGGGTGACTTTCCATGTTTCGCAACCGTACAAAAGAACTGCCTTAACGTTGGAGTTGAACAGCCGCAATTTGGTGTTAATTGAAATCTCTGTTGATCTCCATATGTGAAACAGGCATGCATATGCGCTTCTTGCTTTATTTATTCTGGAACTGACATCTTCTTCTGTACCGCCGTTTTCGGTAATAATACTACCGAGGTAACAGAATTTGTCTACCAGTTCCACGTCACGGTTATTTAGCGCTGTCCGTTCAAGGGTGTTTGCATTTATCCGCATTTCTTTTGTTTTAATCGGATTTAACCTTAAGCCCGCCGAGCTACTTTCTGTTGCCAATTTGTTTAACATGTTTTTGAGGTCCTGGTGTCTGTGGGCCAGCAAACAGATATCCGCGTAGTCGAGATCCTTAAGGCGGTCTAGCAATCCCCATTGCATGCCACCAGTTCTTCTATCTAGAGCGCTGATAAGAATGTCGTTTATTACTATAAGAAATAGTAATGGTGAAAGTAGACATCCTTGTCGTACTCCTGAGCTCACCTCAAAGCTGTCGGATAATTTTCCATTATGGAGAACTCTGCATTTGGAATTGTTGTATAGAGCTTTTATCAATTCTATTATTTTGTCCGGCAGTCCACGTTTCCGTAGAGCTCGCCATATAAAGCTCCTATTGACCGAATCGAACGCTTTCTCATAGTCTACGAAAGCAAGGTAAAGGGGGGATCGGAATTCAGTAGACTGCTCCATTATGATTCTCAAGGTGTTAATATGGTCTATGCAGGAGCAGCCTTTTCTGAATCCAGCCTGCTGTCTTCTAAGCGTTCGATCTACTGCCTCTCTTATCCTAGATAGTAATATATGGGACAAGATTTTTCCCACCGTAGATAATAAACAGATGCCTCTCCAGTTGTCACATATTGTTAGGTTCCCCTTTTTTGGTATGGGGGCGTCCATAAATTACGTGAGGTGTTTAGGGGGAAGAGGGGGTCGAGCCGAATCTCACCAAATCGCACGTGGGGGAGGGGGAGGGTCTCCGCAAATCTCACGTAATTTTTTTCCGCAAGAAACAGTGTAAAATCGCGACGAAACTGGGTTAAATTAAAAGTACAGGTTAATTAAGCCGAAAAAAGCGATATAGCGGAAATAATTAGGTACAGGCTGAAAATTGGCAGAGGGCTTCTTTTTATGCTTTTTAATAAGGGGTTATAAAGTCTACCGATTTTCTACTCCGAGAAGCCCATTTTTAGGGGGTTTTAGCCCTCAAAATGGGTTTTTTTTCGATTTTCTGTAATTTTTTTGCAATATTTCTTAATATCTTTTTGTTTTTTTCAATTTTAAGTACAATATCTGTAAATGAGAAAATCTTTAAAATCGTCTTTTCGGACCCGCACTTAGATTTCATTCACGAAAATCTTGGTGCAGTATCAGATGAACATGGTGAAAGGTTTTATCAAAACATATTGCAAATAGAGAAGGAATAATGAATCAAAAGTATACGTGATACTATTACTATATTTCGACTCAATAGCAATTGGGTATAAAAATTTTGCACTGCCGTTTACACTGTATTTGTTCATTGTTTTAAATACCATCCAACTGGAACATCCAAAAAAAAGTAAAGAAAATAATTTAAATATCTGGGAATGAAGACGTGATGAAAAATTCTTATCATTTTATACAATGGTCTAGGAAAAACTGCGAAAGTAATGTATGCATTGACTTATACCACCATTTTTGAACAGATTGCGACCCTACTATGAACTAGTGTGGGGGTCTAAGCTTAAACAAAACAAAAAGGCCTAGAAGCCCAATTGAAAAACCTGGAACCTAATGCGCTCCTAAGAATCTCAAGTGCATAATGTACCCAATCCTACGGCAATCATAGAGATTATATTAAGAATCGGCTCTTTTCACATCGGTCAGAACACATGCTATCTGCCGTGCATTGTCACTACAAAAAGCAGACATTTGCACCAGGCGACATAATTAGTTATCTAAGCATCTTACAGGGCTCGAATTTTGAATCGACCACCATCTGCTCTGACATACTTACTAGAGGCCAAGATAGATTTTGAAAACCTTTTGTTATCATTATCGAGAGTTGTGAAGAATGGAAGTCTAACAGATCCGCACTTCTTGAATCTGTATCCTGATATACAGGCGGCTCAAACGTCAATTTGAGAAGCTGGCTATGACTTCAGACTCCGCTTTTCTAAGGCCATACGAAAGTAGGAAATCTTCGAAAAGAAATTATTTTCAGCCAACCAACTTCATTTATTAACTTAATTTGACATTTTTATGCGAACAATAAATTGTTTCAAGAATATTTAAAGAGTTTTTAGAATATTTTAAAACAAACAAATAAAAGCAGCGCATGCGGCAATGGCTTTATTCACGGACTGATATCCGATAACAGGCGGACAAATTTATTTCGAATTCGCGTTGGTGGAAGATACCATTTTCTTATTTCCGAATTTCATGACTTTCGAATCGGATTCCAGGATAATCCCCCTGGGTCTTTCAGTCACAGGTTTTTTACCTAACGATGACATATATAGAAGAATACTCCGAAGTTTGTATATCTCCAGAGTCATAAATGGCTCTACCATTACTATTCAAACAGTCAAGTCGTTACTCTCTAAAAACGAATTAGTGGATGCCAAAGCCAACAATATATTGTAAAATTCTAAATTTTTTTTATATTCCATATGCTTGCTCTACAAATACACGAGTTTTCTGTTCTGATTTCTTAACAAGATCATTATCCCTGTAAGGCACCCTGAGGTTGGTTTCCAAAGGGTAGGCAGAATCACCTGCTAAATGGTAATCCACAGGTATTGTAGTTTATATTGGGTGTATGCCGAGTTGGTGCTGTTATGATTTTGTGGTACTGTTCTTCAACACAAATTATGATTTCTAAATGCAATCAAGCACAGATTAAGGTATTTACACTAAAAATACGCATAATAGTGTAAATCGTACAAATTTTTTAAAATTTTAAAAATCTCACGTGAGATTGAGGGGAGGGGGTCGAGCCAAATCTCACGACATCTCACCAAGGGGGGAGGGGGGGTCGAAAAATCGCCAAAATCACCTCACGTAATTTATGGATGTCCCCTATTTTGACTATGATACCTTCCGTCCAATCCTCCGGAAAGGTACAGGTGTTCCATGCTATTTCCAGGATTGGCTGTAGCGCATCTGCTATGAGGCTTGAGTCGGCTTTCAACAATTCTGGCGGGATGCCATCTTTTCCAGCTGCTTTACCATTGGCCATTGCATGAATTGCGGTTACTATTTCTGTCTTGGATTATTATTTATTATTTTTTATTATAAAAAATTTTTTTATTGGTCTTGTGTTCCTTTTCCAAGTACATACAATAGTGAATTAATTGCTGACTCCATACATATGTCATGCTAACAAATCCGTTTATGTAATAAAATGGACCTTGATCCAATATTCTACTAGCTTACAAGTCTACTAAAATTAAATTTTACAAAAGTGTTATGGCTGCCTTGCCACTACCGCTACCACTTTGCCTTTTTGGCCAGAGTACAAAGTAATGTACTGCGTACATATTAGTGTTTTGTATTAAAAGTTCGTAAAATGACTTCTAACTTATATATCAAGTACTACCTAACTTCTATACATCTTATTAAATGCTAGCTAACTTCTACATATACAGCTTGTTAAATACTAACTAACTTCTATACTGCTTATTAAGTACTAATAATATACATATGTATATACACTTTTTAACTTAAAGTAACCATTGCACTTCTAGTTCATGTACTACACTAAACTTACACTATGTTTGTTATTCCTACGTTCGGTAACATAAAACTTTTCCTTAAGGTTATCTTTTTCTTTTCCCTTGCTTCGGACTTCTTATTACTTTTATTATTATTCTATTTATATAATATTTGTACATTTGAATTCCACTATACCATAGAAAAGAAGAATAGATATTCTTAGATTATTTTAACGTATTACAATTAATTATAAGCAAACCTTTTGTTCAAAATATTAGTATTATTGACTCTATGCGTAGGTATCTGATAATAGTGCTCAGAAGCTTCATTCGGGGTCTATCCCCTAAAGTATACGTTAGTGTTATTGTCATAAAAGGGTAGAATGCCGTCCATGGACGATTGGGCTTCTACGCCTAAAAATCTGAATGGGGATATATATGAGGTCTCTTGCGACCTATCTACCAAGGCTAATTCTCGGACTAGCTCATTTGGGTGTGCAATCAACTTCTCTAATCTTTTGACTAGCAATTTCATCATGTACTCCATGATAGGTGTGATCTTGGCTATTTTATAAAGTGATTTATTGGAATACCACTTATTTGGTACTCTCATATACCTAGATGTGCAATGACTCAGAATTTTCCTTTCTTCAACCTGTAGCTCTTTTGCTGCAGTTGCCGAACACGAGAACCAGATAGGAAATGCGTATGTTATCATCGGCCGGATGATTGCCTTATACATGAGAATTTTGGTGTTGGTGTATAAAGAACTAGAGTTTATAAGAGGTTTTAGCATTGCCGTAGCCATTCTTGCCTTCGTTATTCTGTTACGAACATGAGGATTCCATTTCAGTCTGTGATGGAAGTTCAGCCCCCGGTATTTCATTTTTTCTTTTGGGTGAATTATATGGTTATCAATATTAATTTTAATTTGTTTGGCTTCTTTGGGCGCGTTTCTATGCCCCCTCCCGGACGGATTCCTGATACAGATGAGTTGGGTTTTTGACTGATTGATTTCAATATTCCAGTCTCTAAAGTACTTAACGACTTTATTGACATGTAGTTGTAGAAATTCAGTAGCTTTTAAAGGTGATACGTCATTGGCCCATAAAACTGTATCATCGGCGTATTGTATACTCTGTGAGTTATTCATCCTGTGAGGGAAATCATGTATGTAGATATTGAAAAGTTTTGGCCCTAGTATGGACCCTTGTGGGACACCAGAAGTAATAGGAAAATTTTGTGAATTGCATTCACCAATATTAATAATTCCGGCTCTATCTGTGAGGAAACTCAATATTAACTTGGTTAGTGGAGAAGGAAAGGCTAGGCTATTTAACTTAAGGATCAGAGCCCCATGCCATACCTTATCAAAGGCCTTTCTTAGGTCCAACGAGCAAATCACCGAACATCGTTTGTTCCTCAAATTTTTAATAATACTGTCCTGCAGAACCAATAACGCATGTTCAGTCGAGTGGCCTGTTGATCCATCGATCAAGGGGTCATCGGTGGTCAATAATTGGCATCAGCCGTCAGCGGCTCGTGGCTTCGATGCATCCGGTATTAAGGTAATTTAACTCTTCATTACCATAAGCCGGAAGGCACCTGCACCGCCAAGGCCAGGAGTTCAACCGCCAACCAGCCACGGGCCCAATTTTCTGCAGACGCGGCACCATTGAAGTACCTGGCAATGAGGTGTTTCTCAATCACCAGTGGAGTCCACCTTACACCACGGATTGGTCAACTACTAAATTACTCGTTCTATTTTTTATATCATTAATAATTTGTTCGTTCTATTTTTGTCTAATAAAGTTGTCGGTTATTATTACACCTTTTATGTTAAACTGTTACTGTGACGTGTATTATCTAAATAAAATTTATATTATAATTGTTTAATTGTTGAGTTTAATATTGACATAAACATTTCTGGTCCTTCGAGCCGGATAGTTCCGGTATTTGTGAAATCCAGTCTTGGTCAAAGTGAAGTGTATATCTAACAAACTTAGATCCGTGAATTAGACCATTTGCTCGTGACATTACTGTGTTTACAAGTTAGTGAAGTTACAATTTGCATCCAGGCCATCGTACCAGGCGACCACCGCTCCACAACACCAATAAGGGAATTCCCCACGTGCAGCTTAATTAATCTTAGCTATTATCACCAGCATATACACACCAGTAAGTAAGCCACATTTTTTTTTAATGTAACTTATTTTATAATTCAAACACCTCACCCCGTGAGAGAGCACTCGTCCTATCTTTACATTACCTAATATTCTGTTACATATCGACCATTATTCCCGTTCATGAATCAAAAGTCCCATTCCCATTCATAAATAAACAACCTCACCATCGTCGTACCCAGGCCTAGCTCAAGTTTCGTTATAAATTTTAAATTAGTTGAAAAGATCACCGTGTCCGCTGGCTACCAAACGTTCGCAATTATAATTACTGACGTCTGACACATTGTGCTAAGTCAGCATACACTTTCCCACCGTTTATACGTCCCCGCAGTCGTCAGAACCTTAAATCCACCAAATGGACCGATTAATAAAGGCCCAAGAATTAAATGCCTTTGAACTGGAAAGGTTCATGGACAATTTAAAAAAAACCCCGAAGGATAGGCGAAAGGAACCCCACCTAAGGAAAAAGGCGGAAATGCTCGACAAACTTTGGGCGAACGTTCAAGCTAAAGACAGGGAAATGCTAGCACAGTTCCAGTCTGAAATTCATGCAGAATTGCCCTATTTTCAGACCGATAAATTTAGTGCTCTTGAAGACATGTATTTGGACGCCCATGGGATCATTTCTGAGTTTTTACCCCAGACAACGGCATCCACTTCGCTCGCGTCAAGTGATCAGCTAAATATCACAACATGTACCGCGGCGCATGACTCAAATGAAGTTCCACTACCACGAATGAACATTCCTAAGTTTACGGGGGGATATCACGATTGGGTCACCTTTAGAGGGATATTTGAAAGTCTCATCCACAACAATAGAAAGCTATCTAACGTGCAAAAGTTGCATTATCTGATGGCAAATGTGAGTGGTGAAGCGTTGCAATTAATTAAGCATTTACATACTACGGAAGCAAATTATGCCCCAGCATGGGAGTTACTTAAAAAGCGGTATCAAGATGAGCGCGCTTTAACAACTTTTCACATTCAATCCTTGCTCTCATTACCGAACCAGAGAACGGAAAACGCAGTTGGTCTAAAACGCTTCCTTGACTCAATTAACGAGTCATTAGAGATTTTGAAAAGATTAGACCTAGAAGTACAATCTTGGGATCCCTTGTTAATCGAAATATTTACTGAAAAATTATGCAAGGATACAATAGAACACTGGGAGTTCACCCTTAACCACAGAACTATACCGTCAAAACGTCCTACTTTAGTTGAATTTACTGACTTCCTTGAAGCCAGGTTTAAAAGTTTAGAGGCCATCACTAGAACAAGGTGTCAATTCCCTACCCCTCGCAAAGAAAATATTAAGGGGCATATAACTCACACGTTCACTACATCGGCTTCATCAATGTGTCCAGCATGTAACCGTGACCATCGCCTCATACAATGTACAAAATTCCGTAGTATGACGCCAAAGGGGCGATACGAGTTCATAAAAACCAATTCCAGATGTATAAACTGCTTGTCAAAATCTCATGACCTCAAGGAGTGTCCTAATCCGTTGAATTGTCAAAAATGCGGAAAGAGACACAATTCCCTACTCCATTTTGATCAACCAAAATCACCTGTTAATCATAACCAATCCAAGAATACCAAGAATTTGCATCAGCTTCGTCAGCACAGTCAATATTCCAGTCACCATGTTACTTCTCCACAATTATTGGAGAACTCAATTCAAGAAGTCCAATATGGTAATTATCAAGGCCCAGCTCACCCTCAGAGTTCGAAGTCCATACAAATAACACCAGATAGTGTCCATGAGGACTCATATGTATACTCACATCTGACAAATAACGAGCGATTGCACACAGTTTTATTGGCAACAGCATTAGTCGATATCGAGACTCCACACACAGGTAAACAATGCTTGAGAGTGTTAGTAGATCCAGGTTCTCAAGTCTCCTTCATTACAGAAGAGGCTGTACAACGTCTACGTTTGCGTAAGCAGCCGGCCTGCGTAATGGTCAACGTCGTAGGCGACTTACCGTCTGGAGTATCTCGTAATGCTGTGACTTGTTTAGTTCAATCTCGATACGACCCATCATTTAAGCGACATGTGGAGGCATATGTCTTCCCGAAAATCAGTGGAATGTTGCCACATAAACCAATTGACCACCAACTGTTACCGTACCTTAAAAATCTTCCAGTTGCCGATCCTAATTATATGAAACCGAATTATGTAGACATGCTCTTAGGCGCTGAATTTTATAGTGAAATTATTTTGAGCGGGCTACTCAAGGGCCCTAAGGGATATCCAATAGCGATAAAGACTATGTTAGGCTGGATTATTAGTGGCAGGATGCCCGATTTCAATACACACACCTACACAACTCCAAAAGTTACTCTAATATGCACCATCACAGAATCCGTAGATCTGGAAAATGCGTTAAAACGATTTTGGGAGCTCGAAGACATTCCAACGTACCCTTCTGAGCCTAAACATGACGAATGTGAAACAATTTATGCCAAATCATATTATAGAGATCCCACTGGTCGCTATGTAGTACCACTAACCTTCGAAAATAATAAGCGGCCTGAATTAGGATATTCTCGAAATGCGGCACTAAAACGTTTACTCCAGATGGAAAACAAATTTCAGAAAAATCCCAAATTAGCTGAAGATTATAAGACCTTTATGAAGGAGTACCTAACGCTTGGACATATGGAAAAGATCTCCTCAGCCGAAAATGAGCGAGACAATTTCCCTGAATATGTTTTACCACACCATGCAGTGATAAAGGAGTCTAGTTCAACAACTAAATTGCGAGTGGTTTTCGATGGTTCCCGGAAAACCACAAATGGACGGTCATTAAATGATACACTACTCCCAGGATCGCCGTTGCAAAGGGATCTTTGCCTAATATTACTTCGCTGGAGGAAATTCAAAATCGCCTTTACTGCTGATATTGAGAAGATGTATCGGCAAATTTATATCCGACCTGATCAATGCAAGTACCAAAAAATATTATGGAGAGAAAATGTGACCCAACCAATAGAAGCATATCGACTTCTTACTGTCACCTATGGAACTTCCTGTGCTCCATTCTTGGCCCTTAGAACGCTGCAACAACTCGCCAATGATGAAAGAGATCGATTTCCTGCAGCGTCCAAAATATTACTAACCGATTTTTATGTGGATGATTTAATGTCGGGTACAAATACCCTAGAGGAAGCAATAGTACTCCAAGAGAACCTTCGACAACTTCTACAGGCAGGAGGATTCAAATTACGTAAGTGGGTCTGCAATTCAGAACGATTATTACAATACGTCCCCGCCAAGGATCGTGAAATTTCCACACCATTTCCTATAGAATTCACCGAAACTGTGAAAACATTAGGTATCCATTGGAACCCATCGAGTGACAGTTTTGAATTTAAAGTGTCGCTTGACGATTCTCATACTCCTGTCACCAAGCGAATTCTTTTATCTGAGGCCGCTAAATTATTTGATCCCCTAGGATGGCTAGCTCCCACTGTTATTATAGCAAAAATAATGTTTCAGCGGTTATGGATTGAAGGTATAACATGGGATGAATTACTTCCAGAACATTTGCAGAAGAAGTGGTGCGAGTTTCGGCAGAATTTATCTAAATTAGAGCTTATAAAAATACCCAGATGGATCGAATTAAATGACACTGAAACCACCTATGAACTACACGCATTCTGTGATGCATCTTCGGCCGCTTATGCTGCAGTAGTCTATGTAAGATGTGTTTCCCCAAAAGGTGATGTTACTATCTCTCTCTTAGCCGCCAAAACTAAGGTTGCTCCCACACGTCAAGTTAGTATACCACGTTTAGAATTATGTGGCGCTGTTTTATTGACTAAACTAATCACTCATGTAAAGCAGGCTATTCCCGCAGAAATGTACCAAATATATGGTTGGACAGATTCACGAAATGTTCTTGCTTGGATCAAGGGTCATCCTCGCCAATGGCAAACCTTTGTCGGTAACCGAGTGAGCTACATACAAGAACGATTAGATACCAGTCGGTGGAGATATGTGAAATCAGGTGATAATCCAGCCGACTGCGCCTCACGAGGAGTCGCCCCAGGTGATTTGAAGGATCACCCACTGTGGTGGACTGGACCGTCTTGGCTACAACAGGATGAAAGTCTGTGGCCTAAAAATGACGAAGCCCCTAATTATACTGACCTAGAAGCTAAAAGGGTGGTCCTAACCATTACTACGGGAACCGAACTACAGCTAGAGCTTATAAATCGCTACTCAACCCTAGATCAACTCGTTAGAGTAACTGCCTACTGCAGAAGATTTTACATAAACCTCAAAACTGCTCAACCAAACCGAAAATTTGATCGATTGTCAGTGGAGGAGATCAATGAAGCCAAGTTATGTCTAGAGAGATTAATCCAAAGAACTCATTTTGCTATCGAACTAGAACACTTAGGAAATTCTCAACCAGTTCCTAAGAATAGTAAACTATATAGCCTTAACCCAATAATGGATCAATCAGGCTTATTAAGAGTCGGTGGTCGTCTACGCAACGCAGAAATTCCTGCAGATCAAAAATTCCCAATCATATTACCAGAACACAGCAAGTTTACAGAACTTGTCATTAATAAATGCCATCAAGAAACTTTACATGGAGGCACGCAACTGACTCTTAATCTAATACGTAAAAAATATTGGATTTTAAATGGTCGAAATCGAATCCGTCACCAATTACATGGCTGTGTCACGTGCTTCCGATACAAGGCGTCGACGCAAACCCAGCTCATGGGCGACCTTCCCGCACCTCGCGTACGACAACACCGCCCATTTTTGCATACGGGGGTGGATTTTACTGGCCATATTACTATCAGAGAATCAAAATGTAGAGGTCGGCCAAAAACTAGCAAGGGTTACATAAGTGTATTCGTATGTTTATCCACCAAGGCCATGCATCTTGAACTGGTTAGTGAACTCACCACAGAAGCATTTCTAGCCGCATTTCGACGATTTGTTAGTCGTAGAGGATTATGCAGTGATATGTATAGTGATTGCGGGACGAATTTCATCGGAGCTAACCAACAACTTATACAAGCTCGTCTTAAATGCGAATATGGGTTATCACCTAACGTGATCACCACACTATCTACCAAGGGTGTTAAGTGGCATTTCATACCACCTGCCGCACCTCATTTCGGAGGATTGTGGGAGGCGGGTGTGAAATCAGTTAAATATCATTTTAAACGAATACTGGGAAATTCACTACTCACCTACGAAGAAATTAGCACGCTGTTAGCACAAATTGAGGCATGTTTAAACTCTCGCCCATTGTGTCCACTTAGTAACGATCCTAATGATTTGCAAGCATTAACCCCAGGACACTTCCTAATTGGGGATGCGCTACTTACACCGCCAGAACCAAATTTGCTCAATAATAAATTAAATACACTGTCAAGATGGAAATTATTACAAAGATTAGTTCAAGATTTTTGGAAGAGATGGGTTGATGAATATCTGCCAAGGCTACAGGCTCGATCCAAGTGGGCACAGCGTGCACTTGACGTCAAAAAAGATCATTTAGTGTTAATTAAAGACGAAAGACTACCTCCAGCACGATGGCTCTTGGGACGTGTCATCGAAGTACACCCCGGGCCAGATGGGCTAACACGAGCAGTTACCATAAGGTGTAAGGACAGCGTCCTACAACGCCCAATCACCAAAATCTGCTTATTGCCGATTATTGACAATCAAGTGTCGTAGCACATATATATTAGTACCTTTATATTTACTTAATCATCCCTGCATAACTTTCGAATAGCTTATGATTGTGGTCACGAAAGAATCAATATAACATCAATTTCACTGCTTTCGGTTGGACCCTGCATCATTGACAAGCAAGAACTTAAGCAAACGGAGCAAGATATTCAACTACTCCAGATGAGTGAAGTTGCATCCATACAAATTTATCAATGCAAAATCAATATCATCCAATCAGTACATCATTGTGGAATGTTTAGCCACCTTTCGCTAGTGCCCGGTGGCTTGAGTACTTCATAGATGACATTTCTCGAGAAGACTGCATGCAGATCCACCACCACCATACCTTTAAGCTCCCGAACGGTCGTATCATAGCTGACTTAAAACCAAATGCGTCAACAACCCACACTGAAATCATTGCAGGATCTGTGGATAATAGTGGAAACTGTCAAGGTGCTCAATATACCTCAGGAGCCAACTCTTGGAGCAACGTTATTGTCACCCACGTCATGGAATTCACGATAACAGACTACCAAAGCGTCGTTCGATTGGAAGATAACATGGCGATCCTACGAAGTAATGTTTTATGCCCTTACTTAACCGGAAAATGCACTGATCCTGATTACGGGGTCAGTTTCTGGGATTTAATTCCAGATAATTCATGTGAAAACCTAAATTATGATGTATTGTGGCAAGGAGTCGCTACAAAAATCGATACAATCACACCGCACAGTGAACAAGCCGTGTTCAGTACCGTCTACTCAGTTACGTCAGGTGAAATCGTATTTGCCTTGGAGGTTAAGAAGGCGGTATCAGTATGCAGATTTGATGGATATCAAACAGAACACCCGCGACTTGTGATCGTACCCCGTGCATCGAAAGAATATTGGTTCACAAAAAGGGCTATTGATGTTCACAATCTAGATCTTTTTACATACGTTAACTCGAAATTCGTATATACAGAACGTCACATAAAAACTCAAGTGGAAAACCTATATTATAATCTGCTGCTGAAGAAATGTGAGCTCGAACGTGAAACGCTACATACACAATTAATTATAGCTCCACACCATCCTGCCGAATTCGCCTTAATGCATTTCAAGGAACAAGGCTATGTCGCGGTCCCACGTGGGGAACTCATATACTTGGTCAAATGCCAACCAGTAGATGTGACTGTTAGAAAAACCGATAGATGTTATCTAGAACTTCCCGCGACATATAACAATAAAAGTTACTTCGTAGCACCACTTACACGTCTCATGCTTAAACATGGGACCGAGATACCCTGCTCCGACCTATTGAGCCCGGGCTATTATATAAATAGTCAATGGTATGGATTTAATCCCAGATTACACCGAATGAAGAACCCACTTGAACTTACCCCCTCCACGAAGACTGATTGGAAATACGAAGATCCAGGAGAAATCATACAAGCAGGTCTGTACTCGAGCTCGTCACTCGATACATTACGCCATCAGATAATGTACCCTTCAGAACGCAGAGCCGTGGAAAACATAGTCACTCGGACCATTATGGGTCATGATACCGATCACCAAAATTTGGAAACAACCAAGTTATTCTCAGCCACTGGTTGGGACATGATTGAGAATATTTTGCGTACTCGACTGTGGGGCATTCTTAGCGGACTCGGACAAACATGTTCGATCATACTGGCCATGTATGTGATAATCAAACTAGTCAAGTTCGTGGTCGATCTAATCATCAATGTACGAGCTCTAAGATCACTTTATGGCTGGAGCTGGAGATTAGCGGCTGCAGCATGGAACTCCGCAACAAACCATATCCTCCGCAACCATCATACTACCGGAGAAGTCATACTGCAAGACGTCGTAACTAATACCCCAACGGCATGTGCCGCCGCAGCCATATCGCATGAGCAGGACCCGACTACATCTAATGGAGCTCCTACCCCTACAAGCCGATTGGCCTCATTGTATCGGAATCTCAATTAAATAAATCTCTCCCCGTTCATCATCCCATATCTGTCCTTACCATATTCCTTATTCACCTTGCTCCTTCCGTTTCACTTAATATCGTTACATCTTCAGGCGAGTCGAGGCGCCTCAAAACCTCAGGTTCCAGAGTTACCAATTCACCAGTTCCGGAGTAAATGCCATTGGTGTTATTCGGTAGCATCTACAACTTCATCATGTTTTGAACCCTTATTGGTTCAAGGAGGGCAGAATGTTGATCCATCGATCAAGGGGTCATCGGTGGTCAATAATTGGCATCAGCCGTCAGCGGCTCGTGGCTTCGATGCATCCGGTATGAAGGTAATTTAACTCTTCATTACCATAAGCCGGAAGGCACCTGCACCGCCAAGGCCAGGAGTTCAACCGCCAACCAGCCACGGGCCCAATTTTCTGCAGACGCGGCACCATTGAAGTACCTGGCAATGAGGTGTTTCTCAATCACCAGTGGAGTCCACCTTACACCACGGATTGGTCAACTACTAAATTACTCGTTCTATTTTTTATATCATTAATAATTTGTTCGTTCTATTTTTGTCTAATAAAGTTGTCGGTTATTATTACACCTTTTATGTTAAACTGTTACTGTGACGTGTATTATCTAAATAAAATTTATATTATAATTGTTTAATTGTTGAGTTTAATATTGACATAAACATGGCCTCTCTCAAAGCCGAACTGAAATTTAGGTACAATATTGTTACTATTACAGTATCTTTCAACGTCCGACAGTATTATTTTTTCAAAGATTTTACCAATATTCGATAATAGAGAGATAGGTCTAAAATCTTCAAGGTCTGTTGCACGAGAGTGTTTAGGTATCGGAATAATTTTGGCGATTTTCCAAGTTTTAGGGAAGTAGGAGTTGTTTATGCAATTGTTGATGAGTATGGTAAGATACTTTATAATTGAATGTGAACAATTTTTTAGAATATAATTGGAAATGTTGTCCAATCCAGCCGACTTTTTGTTTTTTAATTCAGAAACTATTTCTGTTACTCTGAGACAAGTCACAAACCCCACATCCGTTGGTGATGAGGCCTTGTTGGTTGTAGAACATTCAGTTATTAAGTTGGAACTGTCATTAAATAATGAGAGTGCTTGCTCCACTCTTTCTTTATTTGGGTTTGTGATCTCCGGACCTGCGTTGAAAGTTACTTCGAACGCTTCCTTGAATTTCAAAGTTTTTTCTTCGTTGTCTGTAATCACAACTCCGTCTTTAGTGATACCCATATTCTTAAGATTTCTCATCCTTTTTCTGCCAGTCAGTCTGTCTATTTCTTTGAAGGCAAATGGTGAGGGCTTGATTTTCATGAGTTCCTTTTTGTACCAAGTGTTAGCATCAAGTTTGACTTTTTCCCTAATAATTACGCTCAGACACCTTATTCTGGCTTCCATTTCTATATATTCGTCACCACGTCTGTTACCCAATCTATGATAAATTCTTTTTAACGTTTGCAAGCATCTCTTCCTGATGCGTATGAAGTTTTGAGTAAGCTTTGAGATGAATTTATATTTATCGGTACCGATTGCAACTACTTTGGAGTGTGCAGTTGAGCACTCTGCAATTGCTAAGGCCAAACGCCCAGCGTAATCTTCAATTTCGGATGGCGACAAGCTTCTGACATCAGAAATTGGCCAAGTCGACAATTTATTATTGATATCATCGTTTACATTGTCCCAATTTACGTCTTTGTAAGATCTTATCAGCAGCGGTTGAATTAGTTGCGGTACAAAGTGGGGCTGAAAAACTAACGAGACTCCATAATGATCCGAAGGATATGCAAATGTTTTACAAGAAATTGTTTGGTTAAAAGTTAATGATGTGGAAATCCAAAAAAAATCCAGATACGACCCTCCTCTTGGGAAAGTGGGTGAATTCGGAAAGATTATTTCAGAATAAACAGAGGCTGTGTCGTTATACCATTTGTTTAGCTTATTTCGTTTGCATTGTGGACGGAGTCGCCCCATTCTGGATGTCTCGAATTGAAATCTCCCCCAATAATGAAAGCGTTAAAAGTGCTGGCTAGATTATCCAATCTATCCAGGTCAGCTGTCCAATTACCTTTCACATTACACGGCACATAGATAGCACCAACCAGTATCTTCCTAGGACTCCCATTCATTGTTACATGCCATTCAATTAGTGTAATTGAGGAGCCGGATCAAAGAACCGCACTTTCGCTCGCTCGACTCCAAAAAAACGTAAAATTAGTTCGAAAAAAAATTTTCTTCAAATAACAAAATGAAAAATACTTATTTGTTTAGAAAAAAAGGCGCATCTTTTTGTTTCATACAATTTTTTTGTGGCATCATTAGTTTTTAAATAAACAACAAAAAACCGATTTTTTTTGAAACTTTTTTTTTATCAATTTTTTTACTTCTACTCGTCATAACTCTCTTAATAATTATTCAATTGATCTGAAATTTTTTGTGTAAACTAATTACACATAGCTTTGAATGGTAGACAAATTCCGATTAAAAAATGACATGTCGTTTGTTTGTTATTAACTTTTTATTTCGTTGCCACGTGCGTCGCGCATCAGATTTTTCAACTTCAAAAAGTATCGACGGAATTTTTGATTTTAATTTGCTATAAGCGACAAAGTTGTTTATTAAGGTCTTATAAAGTTTTCTGAAAAATTTCGATGAATTTCATCATCATGGTGCATAGTTATAATCAAACAAAGTCAGACGCGTTGAGTGGACGGCGCGCTCTAAGTGTAAGAAGACGCTCGGCGCAGTTGAAACCACGCTCAGCGCATCTGACTATTTGATTATAACTATGTATCATGATAATGAAACTCTTTGAAATTTTTCAGAAAACTTTATAAGACCTTAATAAACAACTTTGTCGCTTATAGCAAATTAAAATCAAAAATTCCGTCGATACTTTTTGAAGTTGAAAAATCTGATGCGCGACGCACGTGGCAACGAAATAAAAAGTTAATAACAAACAAACGACATGTCATTTTTTAATCGGAATTTGTCTACCATTCAAAGCTATGTGTAATTAGTTTACACAAAAAATTTCAGATCAATTGAATAATTATTAAGAGAGTTATGACGAGTAGAAGTAAAAAAATTGATAAAAAAAAAGTTTAAAAAAAAATCGGTTTTTTGTTGTTTATTTAAAAACTAATGATGCCACAAAAAAATTGTATGAAACAAAAAGATGCGCCTTTTTTTCTAAACAAATAAGTATTTTTCATTTTGTTATTTGAAGAAAATTTTTTTTCGAACTAATTTTACGTTTTTTTGGAGTCGAGCGAGCGAAAGTGCGGTTCTTTGATCCGGCTCCTCAATTGTAAAATATTGTGACGTGAAATCTATTTTTTTGAATTTGAACCTTTCCTTAATAGCGATTGCTGTACCTCTGCCCTCATCATTCCTGATTAATTCATATCCTTCAAACCTTGGTTTACTATTCCTTCTCAATCTGGTTTCGGATATTAAAGCAATCTGTGGTTTGGAATTTTTTAATTCTTGTAGTAGTGAGAATGCTCTCTCTCTAGCGTAGAGCGAGTTTACATTAATATTCAATATTTTTAAGCTGAACATATAAGACTTGCTGCAAAATTCTTCCTTTAGCAATAAATATTTCGGCCAGAAACTGGACGCTTTTCTTATTAATGTGGGGAGAGCAACTCCAAATAATCTCATCAACTCCTTCATGATTCCGCCCAGACAATTGTCATCGCCTTTTGTGACCTGCGCAAACGATAAATCCTGTTTAGTGAAATTGTTATAAGATGCCGTCTTATTCTCCCTGAAGGATTGTAACCTTTTTTTATTTTCTTCTCTTTTCTTGAGATAAGCTTGAAGATTGGCACATCCTCTGAAGTTAGCAGGGTGTTCCTCTCCGCAGTTCGCGCATTTAGGTTTTCTTTCTGGTGAACCTTCACCCTTTTTTGGACACACATTTTTGCAATCCAACCCGCATCTAACACATTTGGGGTTATTAGCCTGACATCTGAAACATTGGGTAAAGGATTTTTTGTGTGGCCTTTCAAAATGAACTACGTGGAAAGCTACAATACGGATTTTGGTGAGCTCTCTCCCGGGTACGCCGTGCCCCAGTCTTATAAAGAAGGAGCCAGTTTTTTCCCCTAAAATATGTGATCTTTTCGAAAGTATGGGCTTGACCCATTCTATCTTTAAGTTGTTATTTTGGTTTAATAAGTCGGATTTCACTTCCGCTTCTGAGATGTTACTGGATAAGCCTTTCAGGACATACGTTTCGCCTAACATACCTTTTGGGGTGAAGGTGAAAGCTCCAGTTTTTTGGGAATTCTTTGCTACTTCCATAATCGTTGCGTGAAGGAATTCATCGTCTACTAGTATTTTGTACCTAGATGTACTTACTTTAACGACCTTGAAATTAAATTTATCCCTATGTTCTTTACATAGATCAAATACAGTTGAGGGATTCACCATTGAAATAAAGATCGGAGGGCACCACTTTATTTTGCCATTTTTTTCTGGTATCTTCCCTTGGTCAGGGTTTAAGGTCTTTTCTACCACGCCTTTCGAAGACAAAACACTATACCTGTTTTCACTCATTTTGTTATCATTATTTGTACTATTCTCTATAGTACGCAATTTTGCGCCCTTTTTCACCTGAATGAAACCTTCTGAGTCACTATCAAATTTATTTGAGAAATTATCATTTATTTTGGCTTTTAATTTATTTGAGACTGAATCTAATTCTAAATCTACATCTAAATCAATCGTGTTTGACTCATCTTTGTTTATGTCTGCCTCCATGTTTGCGTCGTCTGTATGCGCCTGTATATGTGACGTCAATACTGTGCTGTTAACACCGTTATTTCGGTCAGTTGATTTGCTTGAAGTTTCTGGAACCTGATCCAAGCTGCTGTCAACATATTTACAACTTTTTACTGCTCCCTTGTTTTTTCTTGGACGGGGATCCGAGGGATCCCCGCCGTCATGCATCTCTTGTGCCGCCCTCTTCAGTGTCTGTATGACTAAATTCCGCAGGTACTGCGGATTTGCTGCAGCAGAATTTCCTTTGTTTTATGTCAAAAGATTAACTGCACAATATATATAAAATCGAAAACTCGCTTTGCTTTAACTTAACTAGAATTAAGAAAACCAGCTAGCTCAACACGTCCGACCCCGATCGCAATCACCATCGAACTCTTTCTGTCTTGGATGGTGCACGAGTGGCGATTCTTATTGGCTGTGCATTGTTGTTATTTTCTTCAGGTTCCTGCGAAAAGGAACCATTCAGGGCCGCGAAGAAGTAGTCTCTCCATCTTTAGAGTTGCTCCTCGTCGCTGCACAGCAGCCTTCCATCCGCACTCTTTACGGCATGCTTTTTAGTAGAGTGCTTTCCCGAGAGCTGCTTAGTAATTTGGTACAGCACCTGTTTGTCGCGTTTTCCGCGTTATCTGCGAGCTCATTTATCTGCCGCCTTTATCACGCCGGACACTTCTCTTTACCTACCGGTGTAATTGGGAGTATTCCCGTTCAAGTTGTTGGCGTCTTTCCGGGTCGCTTGTAGAGTTCACGTTATTCTTGAGGGCCCTTCTGCGTTCTATTTTTTGCCAGGTTGTGTCCGAGATCCAGTGTTGCTGGTTTCTTTGGACATAACCGATGCTTGTTTCCGCTGCTGTTATTATAGCGCCCTTTGTTGTGCTCCACAGCTCTTCAATATTCGTGTCGTCAGAAACGGTTTGCTGGTTTAAGATTTGTTGCAGATTTCCAGCAAATTCTCTCCTTTTAGTGCTCTCCCGCAGAAGGTCTACGTTAAACCGTCTACGGTTTATGGCATCGCGTTGAACGTTTCTGATTGCGGCGATTTTTAGGCGGATAGTTGCTACTACCAAATGGTGGTCACTTCCAGTGTCTGCTCCCCTAAAGCTCCTGAAATCCTCCAGAATAGTTCTCCATCTGCGGCTGACGGCCACGTGATCTATCTGATTTTTCGTTCTACCATCGGGCGATACCCAGGTCTCCTTGTGTATCTTCTTGTGACAAAAGTAGGTTCCACCTACCATGAGTTGATGGGAACTACAGAAGTCAACGAAAAGCTCACCATTGTTATTGGTAACTTGGCTTAGGCCTTGATTTCCAATAGTGTGCTCAAGGCCGTTGTTGTTGGGGCCGATCTATGCGTTTAAATCACCCATCAAAACAATGATGTCTCCCCTTGGAATAGAGCGAAAGACCTCATTCAGTCGCATGTAGAACTCGTGTTTGATGTCATCTTCTGCGTCTTCACTCGGAGCGTAGCATTGGACTATCGTAGTACTTCTTAGCCTGGTACGTAGGCGCACGGTAATAATCCTCTCAGAAACTGGTGACCAGCTAATGAGGCTGGACCTGGCTTCCTTGGTGAGTATTACGCCAACGCCATTCCTACGATTTTCAGTTTCGTTTCTCCCAGAATATAAGAAGGACTCACCGTTTGGGCAGATATGTTCCCCCGCATCGGTCCATCTGGTCTCGCTGAGTCCCATGACCTTGATTTTATAGCGGTTCATCTCGTTGAGGACTTCATCCAGCCGTCCATCAGCAAGCAGCGTTCTCACATTCCATGATCCGATTCGTGTCCTGGTTCGAAAAGCAAAGGCCGTCGTCGTGTTGTCCATCCGGTTCCGAGGCATTGTTTGCCGATTCGTAGCAATTATGTGTTTTATAGGAGCGGGTTGCTAACCCTCAGCCCAACCGACTTAGAACTCTGTTTTGTGGCGCAGAGAACTCGCCATTCGACCGTCTCCCGTTAGCTCCTTCCGAAGAAGTACCCCAGGGGGCACCGCGCGGAGGTGGGATTAGGACTTGCTAACAGAGCTGCTAGGTGTTCGTCTGCAGTGACTCTTCTCGGGTTTTGGCAGAAGTGACAAATCGGGTGCCGCCACCTTCCGAGGTCTTTGTTAGCCGTTCGCCCCCCGTCAGAGCTGAAAGCTGTCGCGCAAAACAGAGTCCGCTGGAGGGCAACTGTTTCCGCCCTATGTCCCATGAGGGATTAAAGGAACAATTAGTTAGTTAGTTAGTTTTTAAAAAAAAACCACATGTTCTGCCAGCTTTAGATGAAGTTAGCAGAACATAATATGAAACATGTGTAAATAATCATGATATATATATTAAAATGTTCGTATAATTAAATGCTAATTAAATGCACTAATTACAAATTTAACGCTCCTTAAACATGCACTTCCTTCCTAGTTTCAAGATCTTACAGGAAATTCCAATTAAATGAAGTAATTAAAAATTTGACGCTCTCTTTTTGTAATAGGAAATCACTTTTTTTGTCATATTTGCATGTACTCATTTGCACAGTATGTTCCATTAATGAAGTTTGGAAACGCATGTACAATCGTGATATAGATGTAATTTTTTTTAATAATTTAATGCAAACGGATGCAACCGTCAAAAATTAAAAACTTCCTTTTTTCAAAAACGAAGACATATTTTGCCAATTTCGAAAAAAATAGTCAATATAAGTTTAAAAGTGCATTATTTAATTATGAAATCCAAATTAAAATGTTCTTATAATCGAATGCTGAAAAAATGCACTTATAAGGAATTCGACTTTAAAACATTATTCCAGCTATATTAGCTTTACAGAAAGTTATCAAAACGTGAGCGAATGTTTAAATAACTAATGATGATATTTATGTTCTAATGTTCGTCTCACTAAATGCTGACAATTTTTTTTCATTTAATCAACTTTCTCTTTAAACTTATGAAGCCAGGGTAGAAAGGAATTGATTCTCTCAAAACAAGAGAGTAGTTACTACATCTACATCTACCAATTGAGAAACAGTGAATTAATGTCTATTCAATTTATTTATTGGACATTGTATGTACAGGAACAAAAAAGTTCGCAAGAATTTCAAACAAGAATTTTTTCGAAGATAAGTAAACTCGGACAGCATTCAAATGTCTTCTTTTTTGGAAAACTATTAGCTGGAATGTCGTCGAATTCGGTCCATTTGTTTCCGGGTCGAGGACATATAGCGGTGTAATGTCCAGTTGCATTTATTGTTGGCGGTGTGCGCGTTAACTTATGATAGGGTCGTTTATAATGGATTATACCCACAAGTTTATACTTGGTTTCTTTTCCTTTGACATCTATTGCAAAAGATTGTGGAATGGTTTCGAGTTTGACATCTTTACGTAGGTCAGCTTCTTCGACCTCAATGAACATGAAGTTTCCTATAACAAGAAAAAAATTACTGTCAAAACCCATACCATATTACAGACACATATGTAACCAGTTCGTAGCATTTCGTTCATATGCTTCAGATTATATTACCTGTTGATTCCAATGTCGTTTCCACAAGTGATGTGCAAGATTGGCAAGGAAATCCTGGGAGACTCAAGCAATTTCTCATAACTTCCGTGAAATTTTCGCTGAATAGGCTTGAATGTGGAATGATGAGGTACGGCCTTTTCTTCGACAGTGTCGTACATCCTTCTGCACACTTGGTCATTTCTTCACAGCTCGGTTGGTTGCGAAATGCGTGGAGTATTGCATACGGTATCCCAATGTTACAGTTCATGGTGGAACATGTATCTACAGTTTTTATCCTGTCTTTTCCTTTTTCCAAATATTCGTATAAGAGCTTTGTTCGAAGGCGATAAGCGTGCGGACCCTTCAGCCCGTGAGTTGTAATGTATTGTGCTAATTGAATAAACGAATTAGAACTATTACTTTTCTCAAACGATTCTCGCAAACAGCTGTTTTCCGCAAATGCGAGTACTAAAACTTGTAAAACTGAATCAAAAGCACAAGTGTTCACCACTCCAAAAGTTTTGGATTCTTTGGTCAACATACCACACGCAAAAGAGCCATTCTTCATCACGGAGATTTTCACGTTCTTCGGGAAATTAAAAGCGTCGAATAAATGAGTTTCATTGTTAAGATATTTGCTGGTTCGATCTCTCTGTTTTTTCGTTCTTCTACCCAATCCTCTCCAGTTTTCTTCGAATTTTGAAGCAACAATTCCTCTAGCACCTGAAGAATGGAAGCAGTCGTGGCACAGCCTTTTCTCTCCATAACCTTCGCTTGTATCGGCCAATGGAAACGAACATCCTTCTAAAATGTGGACTTCCGTGTTGCACGCTGCACAAGTGTGAGCCCCACTCGGTTCATCGCCATTAGCACAAGCAACACATGTTGTTTTAACAGCATTTTCTTCTTTTCTTCTGCTTGCATTTAAGTTTGGATTATTTTCTGTTTGTGCTGTTGAACTACTTCCGGAATCCTCGCCACGAAATTGTTCCGAAAGGTCTTCTGACTTGTCTTCGTTTTCCATGGATGGTTCTTTATTAACAACAGGTGGTTTCGCGAATTCTTTTTCCCCGATATCATAAGGGCTATGAAGTTCTTCTTCCGCAACATCCGGTTTCTCGACTTGATCCGCCATTTTTGCACCTGCTAAAAGCATCTTGCCGTTCAAATTTGCAACGTGTTCTTGAAGGAAGCGATCTACACGTATCTTTCCCAATTCAATGTCGAAGTCGACATTTTTCAGCTTATTCATTTCTCCTTCTACCGGCGCACTTGATGCCGGGATTCGCCCGTACCCAAACGAATTGCGATAGATGCAGCTCCACATCGGCAAGTGAACGATATCAGCTAGAAGATGTTTCGAAAAAGTTTTGCAATAATGAGCGTTGTGGAAAAGCCCTTTGACGATTTTCGGTTCGACCTTCTTTACAATGCCAGCAGCCCAGGTGCTCCATTGACTGCTTTGAGAATCTTCTTCTTTTGCTTTTTCTAGTCCGGTTGTAATTCGATGGTCTTCGTCCGGTTGTTCTTCTTCGAATTTCTCGATCAAATCTTGCTCGTGATTGTGCAATTATAAGATCCATCAAATATTTTTTCGCGGTGTTACAAGGTGTTTCCTGCGTTACATCGCCCAATGCCCCTTCTGTTTCGTTCATTGAAACGACCAAAGCTTTCTCGATAATTTCTCTTGCTAAATCGAAATCTTCACACACAATTAATTTACCAATGACGCCCATATAAAATTTCCTCACCAAGCGAGTCGCACGGCAGGCTTTCATCGCTGTGGAGTATATTTTAAAGTAGTGCCACATCTATACGTACATAACACCTCGGCAGTTCATCCGTGAAGAAAAGGTCGCAGTACTCTTCTATCGTCGTATTACCACAAAAAGTCCGAACAATTGCAGTTTGCAGAGCTCTTGATGCATCAGCGACTGTCTCTTTGGGAAGAGGCGCTCCTGAACGTATCCACTGCACCAGCCAATTTTGCAACGTTCCGGTGTCTTGGGTTTCAGTCAACATTTGGGTGACTGAAAACTGTCCAGCGTAAGAATTGACTACAGCCAAGTATAAGAAAATGTGTTGGCTGAGAGTTCCATCAGCTCTTAGTATTTTCGAAACGAGTCCACCTGTAGCATCAATTTTCAAACTGGCAATTTCACGTTTCGTATACTTTTCATAAATAATGCTTTGATGATGACTCCAGTAATGTACGTAGAAAGGATCGTAACCAATATTTCGTATGGTTAATTTTTCTTCTGTTTGCCCAATCCGTTTCATTTTGGCAATTGCAACTATGGGATCTTTGTCGAGTAGAGATGATTGAAGATGCTCATATTTGGCGACGTTCATCACATGAGCTTTCGGCATCGTGGGTGGTTCAGGATCTCCTGGCGTCATTTTCAGGTTAGCTACCTCAATTCGGTGACGCTCGGCTGACTTGTGGATCAACGATGCACCTAATTCGGATCGATAAGGCTGACGCAATGGACGTTTGCCGCAAACTCCTTTTCGTTCGATAATTGCGCAGTGCATGAGCATGCGTTCCGAAGTTCCTTCGAACTGGATGTCCAGGGTCGACTTGCATTGGCAAATTCCTACAAAAAGAAAGTTATAAAACAACTAGTCGAAACAATGCTTGCAACAATTCTACTCGAATTAGCATATTTATTGAGACATTTTTTCATAACAAATGAGATTTGAGTTTTTTAGCTCTGCAAGACTTTTGAATTTTTTGAGGTTTTACTCAGTATAACCATACTCAGTATACTCTTACTTCTGAGATTATTATCTAATGACTCACTATGTCTTTAAAAGGAAATATTGAGACATTTTCCCGTAATAAATGAGATTTGCGTATTTAAGCTTGGCACGACTTTTCAATTTTTTTAGGTTATACTCAGTATAATAATTTTTCCAATAGGAAAATTGCATATTTCTTGACTTATGACTCATTTGAACGAAAAGATGACTCATAATCCGACTTACCTTTAGCAGAACCACTTAATAAATCTGCGCTCAAGTGGTGGTACTTGTAGTTGAATCCGCACTTCATCTTTGTTTCCTTCCAGATCCTTTCGGAAATTTCGTGCTCTCAAACACCGGGTTCCAATTTGAGCACCTCACGATTTTTATATTTTCTGCAAGTGATGAGTTTCTCGAATGCGCTCATTTTCATGGAGATCGTGATTTTTTTTGGTTCATCCATTCCACTGGTTTCACTGGCATCAGAATCTTTGGACGAAGGAGAGTCGTTTTTATTGGGTACATTCGGATTTTGGAATTTTCCTTGGCTTTTCTCTCTGTCGTTCAACAAATCTCTCACGAAATCTGTGTTGTTACACATGAAGGAGTGTAGAGATGAGAAAGATTCCCCCCCCCCCCCAGCTCTTTCGATATTTGTTTCCAAACATCGTCTCCTTTTTATAGAATTTTATCACCCGGAAGCGCAATTTGATTTTTATATTTTAATAAAGTTTCAATTACTTTTTCTTTCTCGATTAACCGAGGCCTTCCAGGACGAGACATATTGAAACGTTTTTCCACTTCGAGTCCAATTCAACGTACTACAGGACCATTCGTTATAGAAACTCATTGAATACTGAATACTCACTGGAAACTGAACCAACGAAATTCCGTATATCGGTTCACTTGTACCATAGATAAATTATATATTATGTAGATGGGAAAAGTACAACAAGTTCTATAAAATAAATCAGACGATTTAAATCTAAGTTAGCGATTGAATGTGTTAGTGCAAGAAATTCCAATTGCGAGGGGGATATAACAAATAGTTTTTGATATTATAATATATTTTTCTTCAAAAATTGGGTCACGTAGGGAGAAAAGCAAGAAAACCCCGAAAGGCTTCAGGCGGCAGACCAAATTTCATCGGAAAAGCAACAACAAAAACAATAACCTTGTGAAAGAAGACTCCGACCCTCGGACAAATTTCCTGGAAAAAGCAATAAAATATTGAAATCAGGGGGTCACTTTAAAATTTCAAATGGCAACCCCCATTTTTTTTGCACACATTCTGATACTCCGAAGAGAAACATGAAACTTTTATCTGAAAATTTTTTTTTCGGAAGCCTCTCTGCACGGCACCCCCAAAAATAATCAAAAATCAAAATTATCCCCAAAAATCATTCATTTGGGTACAGGGACGCTTCGGATAAAAAAAAATTCCCAACAAAAGTTTGATATTTCTCTTCGCAGAATCATAATAATCCGTGAGAAAAAATATGAGAGTGAAAATATGATGGGGGTGGGCCAGGGGGTTAATTTCTGTATGGTAAGATAGATTCTCAAAAAATATTGAAGACGTATTTTTTATTTTTTTTTCAATTAAAACTTTCCCAGAAAATTGGGTGGCACGGGTGGTTTGAAACACCCTGTATATAATAACTTGTCCATGCATGTACTATATGAGATATCTATGCCTTCTAAAGAGTCCAAATTCTCATCCAATCATGATACGGGATCTAAGAGAAAGCGTAATACTAGCACATGCATTAGCTGAGAAGGAAAGCAGGAAGGAAGTGCATGTGGTTTTTTTAAGGAGCGTAAAATTTGTAATTAGTGCATTTAATTAGCATTTAATTATACGAACATTTTAATATGTATATATTATGATTATTTACACATGTTTCATATTATGTTCTGCTTCATCTAAAGCTGGCAGAACATATGGTCTTTTTTTAAAAAAAAGGGCGTTAAATTTGTAATTAGTGCATTTAATTAGCATTTAATTATACGAACATTTTGATATAAATATCATGATTATTTACGCATGTTTCATATTATGTTCTGCTAACTTTATCTAAAGCTGGCAGAACATGTGGTTTTTTTTTAAAAAAGGTGCGTTAAATTTTTCATTAGTGCATTTAATTTGCATTTAATTAGCGTCTAATTATGGTTTTATTACATTTGTGTTCTGATGACTTTGCTCTGCCAGCTTGAGGGACATATTGTGTGTGACGTGTGTAAATACTTGTAAGTATGTCTGTCCCTAAAGTGTGGGTATAATGTGTATTCATCAATGCACCAATACGTGTTGTAAAAATATGTGATTGGTTTTTTACCCATAACTCGCTTAGTTTTTAAGCTATCAAGTCGTTCCAAATGGCATTTTGTAGATTTTTTCAAGAGCTATAAGCTCATATAAATTAAATTTTCTTTCAACCCTTATTTTTGAAAGGGTTTGAGCTGAAAGGATTTGAAAAGTTACTATTTACGAACATAGGCAAACTGTAAACAGCCATATCTTACTCAATTTTTATCCAAAAAAAACAACCAAAATTTTCAGAAAAGCAAAACCTACGATTGTGTACCCTACAAAATTTTGCGTATCATTAATAGTTTTGGAGTTATTTTGAAGAAAAGGCAATATTTTGCAAAATTACAAAAATGCTCTCTTCACTCCAAGCTCAAATTTTTTTAAAACTAAGCACTGTAAAACGGTCAAACTTCTAGAGCATATTACAAGTACATTAATAAAGTGAATTGTGAAGTGGTACCGATTATTTTAAATGGGGGTGGTAATTAGGGGGTGATTTTCACATTTTTTTGTTGCCGAAAAAATAGGGACCAACTTTATTTTCGTCTTAACTCGCTTAGTTTTAATGCTAGTTAGTTTTATAAAAAAACAAAAATAAAGGTTTTTTTCAAGCACTTTAAAAGAGGTTTTATGAGTTTTTCCCGAAAAATGCATTGTTTTTTGTTTATTTCTAGTTGAAACTTTCAATTTTGGCGTTTGACAAATAAGAACCAACTTTCAACAAGCTTTTACTATTTTTGTATTGGGTCTAAAGACACCATAAGGCCACCATTTTTTTGTTGTTTTTTTATAAGCTACATTTTCAATAATAACAATTTTTTCGCTAAAATACTTACTTTTTAGTTATTCGCGAAAAACCTCCTGAACACGTGGTTTTTTGGTTGAAAACTTGGCATTTTCACTCGGCAAAAACTCGAAAAGTATTTACTTTCAGAAAAAACTTTATAGAACAAAAGTTGCTTTGAATTAACCAATCTATCCTATCCCGGAATTATTTTCAATGAAAAAATTTTCACCCCCGAGAGGGGGTGGCATTCACCCCAGGGTAAAAGCACAAACAATTTTTTGGTAAACTTTGCAATTTATAGTATAAAAAACGAAATCCTACCTCGACCACGTGAATTCATTCACCGTAACAAAAGTCTGAGGCCAAAACCCCCAGGCACTCCACTAAAACGATATTTCATATGCTTTACATGGCACACATAAAAAATACACACACACATTTAAGCTGTTTGAAAGAAATATTAAACCAGACGAATATTTTCTTCAAACAGCGGCCAACTTCGAAATCTTGTATTTTATACACGCACACTTAGAATTTTTTCGATGTTGGCCACAAATTTGATGGTTTGTTTGACCGTGGATGGGGACCTAATAAGTGAAGTCTCACATCAGCAACATTGCTACAATTACGGACTCCATACATATGGCAAACGAATTTTTCTGAGGTAGCAAGTGCACCCTTTACTATTTCATAGTTATTCTTATGAAATGCGAATTGATAATCTTCCGATTCTGTCGCAGCTAGTAGTAATTTTTAAAGGTCTACCGGAACCGGCTTCCAATTCCCCTTATGCTCCCCGAGATTTAAACAATGTCTGGTTCCTAATTAAACAACGCAATTTATATTATACTCTTTCATTACAGGACTATATCATTTTAAAATTTCAGCTATACTAAAAAGGTGTGAACATTATAATTTGGTTATTAACAAAGTTGTGCCTGGCCTAACATCCCGTCAGAACTGTCACGACTAAACTGTCTGGAAACTATAAATTTATGCTGTTATAAATACAACCGCAACCGCTCTCAGGTGCCAGACGTACCGCATCCGAACTTAACTTTAATAAAATTGGAAATACCAAAAAACCATTGCAGTTGCAAATACTAAAACCAATTGCAATACCAAAACTTAAAAATCATAAGGCTCCAGGTTCAGATATAATATCCACAGAAATCTTAAAATAGTGCACCGCAAATCTCAGATTTTTTAAGTGTGTTATTTTAGCACGCTTTAAGTGTGTTATTTGATTTTGTAGTCACTTTTTACACGCTTTAAAGTGTGTAAAAAGTGACTACAATGTTAATCAAATGGGTGACGTCACAATAACACAATTTAACACACTTCCAAATGCTGAGATTTGCAGTGTGTGGGGGAATTATTCCAAGCCTTACAAAATGTCGTTTGCAAACTATGGATAAGCAGAAAGATGCCGGAATAGTATATTCTGTAACAAGTTTGGAATGATGCATATTCCGCACAAGTGGAAGTTTGGCGGTCCACGAGTGCGGAATATGCCATTCAAAACGTGTTGCAAACTATAATTTTTCTACGCTTCTAATTAGTTTTTATTAATATTTTGTAAAGAAAAACGTACCTTATGTAAAGCTAATGTCAAAAATATGATGTATAAGGCACAGCAAGATATTTTAACGCTAAATAACATATTATTAGGGAGTGTTCATTCATAACAATTTTGTACTTTAATAATTTGTTAATAGATGACCGCCGCAAAAATTTATTAAAAAATGCTATTATTTTCTGCAATTTAATAATTGAATAGTTTATTTAAAGCAAAAATTTTCTAGCGGAGCATCATTGATTGTTTATTATTGAAACAATCCTTTTCTTTCTTTAATTAATAAATCTTTTTTTTTCTTTAATTAATAAATCATATTCTTGGATTACGACGAACAGATGTCGCCAATAGTAGCCATTCAATAACAAGTGATGGAATGAATATTCCACACGGATGTGGAATGCTGCTAATTCCGTAACTAAAAGCAATATCAGAATGCCTGTATTCTAACAGAGGCGTAGAAAAATTACTTCTAGGCACAATTGTCCCAGTCCACAAAAAAGGTGAATTGATGAACTGCAAGAGCTACAGACCATTCACACTTTTTATTTTGAACACAGCATATGAAGTACTCTCAGAGATTTCCGCTGCCTGGTACGGTACCCCATTCCACCAAATTTGTAAATATTAGGCAGGAAAAAGGATTGCATGCATGCAATAAAAGCTAAAAAAGCCGCCTTCTGATCGTACAAGAGCTCCACGAGCGAATCGCTACGTCAAGAGTACATCAAACTAAGAAATTCCTGTAAGCCCACCATCAGGAATGTCGAATCATTCTATTCTATAATAATATTCTAGTTGTACCACTTTCAACATTTCTGCCACTTTCAACACAATCGAACGGGAATTTTTTTCAGAAGAGAATTTTTTTATTTTCTGTTTGATCGGAAGAGAATTTTTTACATAAGAGAATTTTGTTTTTTGTTTTTTGCTATTTTACGTTTTGTGTCTAAACAGGGGCTCCACTAGTCATTTAATAATAGATTCAGATGTAAACTCTTTAATGGAACTGCTGACAGCAAAACTTCTGGTCTTTGGTAATGTCTATCAAGGAGAATTTTACTACTTCCACTATCCCTTCCTTTATCTGCTGGGGGATGTGACAGCAAGTCCAAGGCTGACATATTAGCATTTCTGCTTGCCTCAAATCTTTTCTGCCTGACACTGATAGGCTACCCCTTCTCCCTCAATAGGCAGGGTTTTCTTCAGGACTCACGGGGTATATACATAGGTGCCTCAAATAGCTTGATGTAAACAAATCCACTGGCCCTGATAATCTGCCTCACGTTTAGCTAAGCTTCTACACAAACTCCATCCAGACTCTTGGACACTTTCCCATGTTCCGCCCATAACGAAAAAATGAAACTCAAAAAATCGTTCCAACTACCGTCCAAAAGCAATTACTAATACTCTTTTTAAAACCATGAAGACGATAATCAACAAAGGGCTTGCGGGTTCATAGAGCCGAACCAAATGCTAAATGACAAACAGTAAGACTTCAGGGAAAAGTTTCACCGCGGACGTTTTAGCGTATCTAACAGAGGACCTCAACCAAAGTATTCACTGATTTGGCCAGTCCGTTTTACCCTGCTCTGTTAGCTAAACTCTACACTGTAAAAAAAATATGTAAATTCACAGTGCAAATGTACAGTAAAATTACAAATCGCGATATGAAATACTAATTTACTACACAATTATTGTAATTTTACTATAAATTTTGTAACTTCACAAAATGAAATTGGAAATCTCCAATACTGCATAACGTTAATGCTGATTACATGGATGTGACGTATATTTTACACAATGTTGTGTATTTTTCTAAATCGTTTATGTAGGAAAATTACAATATTTCTTATATATTTATCAATGTTATGTACTGAAAAAATCCTAACACTTTGTACTATAATTTTACTACAGAGGCGTAATTTTAGAACATAAATTTTCAGTAAAATTACAAATCGGTTATTGCAATGTAAGGTTTAAATTTTTCCTCTCGTGGATATAATTCACAGGTAACAATGGAATACTAAGCATATAAACCCAATTGCTTTTAAGTTAAGGCCAGACCTTTGACTTTTTCATGCTGTAAACATGCTAAGGGCTACGGCGAAACTATTTTCCTCGGCCACGGCGAATGGCCCGACGAGATTTCTTGTGTGCACACACTAAGAGCGACGGCGACACAAATTAAAAAACACACACCGCAATAATCATCTTGGAAAGCCGCAGGCTACACACGCACACAGGAACACACGAGAATAGCAACACAACCCCATGCCACTGCGCCCATGCAATTTTGACAGGCGACGGCTACGAAATAGAAATTGGATTGATTCGGCAGCCACGCTCGGCGGCGTCGCCGTCGCAGTCGTCTGAAGATTGTGCGCCTTCATATATAAGCCGTGTGTTCTATTCGTTTTTGACAGTCGCCGAGGAAAATAGTTTCGTCGTCGCCCTTAGCATGTTTACAGCATCAGGGTCTGGGCAGTTCTTGTAACAGCCAAGAAATTTTGATAGGCATTGCCTCACGTACATGCTTAACAAGGCATTGTGAGCAAAATGCTAATTTTTTATGTATAGGGGGACTAAGAATAAAATTTGGCGCTTGGAAATATTTCAGGCAGGGCGAAGCACATTGGCACAGGGCAGTAATCTTCAGCTTTGGGTTTTTCCCTTTTCGTCTCTCTCTGGTAAAAAGTTGCAGCAAGAGTTTTGGAAATTTACAAAACTATGAAGAGAAAGCTCCAATACTGATTGTATTTTTACATCCCACAAATAATTTACATTTACTACACAGTTGGTAAAAATACGTAAAGTAGATTAGGAATATTCTCAATAATATATATTGCAAATTTACAAAATTGCTTGTGAATAAAACTTCCAGTAATTTTTTTGTAAAATTACCGCAGACATTTTTTACAGTGTAAGTTGTAGGTATTGGCACGGTTCCAACGAACTGGATAGAAAGTAAGGTCGCGTGCACATTGAACAGCGATGAGCGGTACGCGATGAGCGGTGAGCGATGATCGGTAAGCGGATATGTGTGCACATTGTTTTGCTGCAATTTTCGGGTTATGTAGAGAGTAGTCTGTGCAAAATGTTGTCAAAAGCGGCAAGGAAAGTTCTTTTGCTTGAAAATTCACATTTAAAAAGGCTTATGCTAAGAAGACAAAAAAAGGTTAGCCATAAGTATAATAAATAAAAGCCGACTGACAATGGGAGAGTTCTACACATTATATGCAGAGCAGATCTTCGTCAAAATCCAAAGAAATTTTCTGATTTTTTACGAATGTCTACAGTAAAGTTTAAATTACTTGTCGCCTAATTGTCAGTTACCTGGAACCAATATAGCAGTGGCGGTTCCTCTTTGGAAGCAAAGGAAGCACTGCTTCCCTTAACCAAATAGGCTACTTCATAAAAATTAATTTAAATAAGATTAATCAGAAGAAAAATCTTAATATATTACCTCCTCTGGAAACACTAAAAGCCATGCCGTAGAAGAATATTGAGAGGCAATTTCCCCTGAATGGGATTTCAAATCTCCAAATTGAAGTCCCATTAAGGGGAAATTTTGAGAGCCAAATTTTCTACAGCATGGCTTATACAAAGAGTAGCACAACGTAGGGAAGCTGTAATATCTCCAGATATTTTGTCACAGAAAATCAACGTGAAAAGTCCAACACATTCAATTTAATTGAACTCCACTCACTCAGGTTGGCGTTCATACAGTTTCCTCAGAAGCTGAAGTAAACGCAGCTTCTTCGGAGCCGAATAGGCCTACCCTAAATGGGAGTGAAGTGAAGAAGAAGTGGAAGTTTAATTTCGAAAAATTTCCAAAAGTCATTTAAAGAAGTAACCGTGCGGTAAGAACCGCAGAAAGAAGTAAACAAAAGTTAAGAAAGTAAGGCTGTTCACTTGCTATACTTTTTATGAACTTTTTATTTTGTTTTATACATATATCAATTTTGAGAGAAATTACGACTACTTCACTTCTACTTCACTTCTGCCTACATAGTAGGGTAGGCCTGATACCGGAATTGGGATATGAAAAGTCGAACATAGACAAATTTTCTCTATTCACCATATTCTCTTTGTTTTCTTGGTTCCGTTTTCTGGTAATCTGCTCTGGTTTCGCCTACTTTGGAGCTGCAAATCTAGTAAATATTAAATTTACTCTTGAGCATTTTCTTCGAAATTTGTTTTGACTCTCTTACTAAAATATGAGTTTTCGTTTGAGTCAAGAAAAAAGAGATCGAGGATAGGTGAACTTTCTCTTATTGTTTATTCTAATGGGGTGGCAGGAGGTGTGTATTGAATAAGCTGATAACTTTGTAGCTTCCATTATGTTTTTTATGAATCTTTTTAATGATGATTTAAAGGGATAGAGATTTTTTTGAATTGTGTTTTCGAGTGTGGGTTGCCTGAAGTGTTTTTTTTGCAAGGAGAATGCAATGATGGTAGGCACAGGTTACAAAAGGGAATAGGGGGTGTATGCGAGGTACGCAGCGTATTTTAGAATTATATCTGCATGATTTGAAAGCACGAGTACAAAATAGATTGGTAGTACGGTTTTCTGCTTTTTGCATGGGGTTAACTACTTAATTCGTTTTCATATTTGTTATTTTTCAGTTTTTTAATTAAAGCCTTCAATATTTTTACTTTTATCGTTCGCGGCGTACATTAGTTTTGACGACCTGCGCATTGCTTCCTTTATCCTGAACCTTACGAACCGCCACGTCTCATGTTTTGAAAGGGGATGAGACATATCTACCCTCTCAAACCATACCTTTTAAGGTCAGGAGGAGAGAAACTTAAGCAACATAAAATAAAATTTTAATAATCGTTCATCAACTGCTAGAAAAGAGTATGCATTTGGAATTTTACGAGCTAAATGGCTCAACTTGGGAAAAGATAACGAAGTTTGTCCAGAAAAGACAATTGCTATAATAAGATGTATCTGCTTATTGCATAACGTGATAAGAAAAATGGATGGCTGTAGTGATCTACAGTATTTTCAAGAAATGGAACGTTATTACTCCGCAAATTTAATTTCAACTGAGAGCTTTAAGGACATCCACAAAGGGTAGCGGAAAATATTCGAAATCATTTTGCAAAGTACTTTTTACATTTTTGATTAACTGTAAAAATTAACTAACTAATTTAATATATTTAAATAAAAATGACAAAAAATACATATTTTGCAATTAATAAATGCCCCAATTAAATTGCACCGTTCACCGCCCGCCGCTCACAATCAAGATTGTTTAAGCGGTGAAAACACCGCTCAGCTGTAACGGTCATCGCTCACCGCTCATCGCGGTCCTATGTGAACACTTTCGATTATTTGCTTAGGTTACGTGGTGTTTAAGCATCGCTCACCGCTCATCGCGCACCGCTCACAGCTGAACGCTGTTCAATGTGCAGGCGACCTAAGGCAAGAACGTATCAGGGACGTTGAACTCATTTTCTATTGGTACCGTCAGAATAGTATCGAATTCAATGCCCCCAAAACAAAGGTACTCTCTTATTTCCAATAAAACCTGCAACAGCTCTCTTTCGGTGCCAGTGGATGGTTAGAGCTAATAGCTGACCCATTCCCATGCGTGACATTAGTCAATGATCTGCGATGAAATTACCACATACCGAAAATCGCCAAACAAGCATATCAATGCGTGTGACTTATCAAGAGATGCCAGTTCCTCCTCCAGCCATTGGCCCGTGCTGTAATATAACAATCGTACAGTCTACTCGAGCACAAGTTCCTTATTTGGGACGGGCTTCGAAAACCGCTTTGACCTAGTTAGATACAAATGCAAAAAAATCCGCAAACTTCCCGAGTAAAAATAATTTATTTGGTTAATTTTCTCACTAGCAAGCACGCGTCCGCAGCTAGCATGCAGAGCGAACAAATAGGCATCCCACAAAAGTATTAGTTCAGTCAATCTGGCGAAAAAAAATAGGAATGGTACAAAAAAAACCAATTGGATGAAATATAGGTGAGTCGTTAGAGAATGATGTAAGGAAGCTTACTTGGACATGGCCACCTGCTACCTGATTGGGTTTTTGAGAAAACCCACAAAAATTTTGAAATGCATTTTTCTCGAAAACTATGCATGTTACAGAAAAATTTATTCAACAAAAAATTTAAAGGGCATTGTTATCTACAATTAATGTCATTGGTGCAATGTTGTAAAACAAAAAATGTGCGCAGTAGGTGGCGCTAAAGTGCCAAAAAAAGGGTTTTTCAACTTTTTTGCCCTTAAATTTTCATTTTTCCGCTACGATCTAAATGGACAAATTATTCCTTATAATTGTACGAACAACTTTTATTCAAAAAAATTTTTTATACATTATATATTATAAAGATGGGTTGTTACTGAAGCCCCCTCTTGATCGTATCAAGGAAAGTTGGGTTTCAATTGGGTCTTGGGAAAATTTCGATGTCACAACGAAATGTTTATCGGGAAACTCGTTTAATATTTCATCAATTGGTTTATCGGTGGAAAACAACTAATAATAAATTGCCAATTAGAAAATAAACCTCGGACCATAAAAACACACATACTTTGCTGGTTCTGTATTTCTAAAATCACCTGTATCTACAAAATCAACCATTTCATCTGTTACCTGATCATATGTTATGTATCGAATATTAACACAGTTTGCCTCATTTCTACATCTCAATATGAAACAATATTCTAAAGGTTTTCTGTAATCGTGTTATTAAAACCAAGTTGAATATTTTTTATTAGTTACCAACGATGCAAAGAGGTCAGAGATGGTAAATTTATGTTTAAATAATCTTTAAAATACCTGTAAGTTGTAGGAGATTTGTAATGGAAATTCAAAGCTAACGATCTTCCTTCATAACTCCATATTTTTTTATTTTTCTTGTTAGAAAGTATCATAGTGCAAAAAGTTTTTGAATTTTTAGTCACATATCGCTGTTTTGCTGATACTGGCACAACTCAAAAAATTTCAAATTTCGTTTTATTGTATAGAATATCTGCATTATCTGTCTACTTTCATCCTGTAAAATGACTTATTTTTAATTCTGCAAGTTTTTATCAGATAGCGCCTTGATGTTTGAATGAAATTTTCTGAAATAACGGCACAACTCAAAAAAAGGTGGTGAAACCTAAGTTTTTTGTGTAATTTTAGAAATTTATCGAAAAGCGCCATAATTAATTAATAATTGCATCACAATAACTAATAACTCATAATAACTAACTAATAAAAATAAATAAAGTTTCTATTATTCAGCATTTTTCCATAACGTAAATCTTAAAAAGTCTCTCCTGTAAATTTGCACTTTTTTGAGTTATATGGAGCGGAGGCAATTAAAGAAGTTAGCGGTCTTTTGACTATACTACTGAGATAGTTATTTCGACATATCCTTCCTTCTAGGTTCACCTTCTTACTTCTATTTTCTTTGCTGCTGCTCTTCAACTTTTCTGTAAGTTTTTTATATTTACTTAATAAATTTTTATATTTTGAGCGGTAGAAATTTACCGATTTCGCCGATTTTAGACAAAATTAACAAGACAATTCGATTTCGACAGAAAGTTGTTCCTGGGGAAACCACTTTAAAATAAACGCGCTTAATACTCAACCCCTGCGGTGGTGTTGAAAGGAGTATATATTTTCAACAAAATACCAGTATTAGAGGGACATCGAAACTTTCCCGCACGTTTTACGAATAATACGATATTAATTGCGTCAAGTTAAAATTTACCCCAATAAAAGAAAACGTGACCGCTGCAACTAGGAAACTTTCCAGGATGTCAGTAGAACATTATAATAAAGATAAAAGAAATTCAAGTTATTTGGATTTTTTTTCTAGTGCCTAAGATAGAATTCTTGTATTGGCTGCACTATTAAGTGAGAATGGCCACAAATACCCATAAAGCAATAATTTCCACTTTTCATATTTTTAAATTTGTTCATGATATGATATTTTACATCTTGAAATCCTTGTAAAACGAGATAATATGCTTGTGAATCTTTGATCAAAATAATATTTTCCCAAATCTGCAAAATAAACACATCGCGGAAATCATTGTTATAAATCAAAACAATATCAAAATTCGCACAAAACTCACGATTTTACTAACTTTTGCAAAGTAGTAGAAACCGAAAAGTCAGACCTGAAAAAACAAAATCTTCAAACTTCTAAACATATGTAATTGATTTTTGTCATTTAAACAAAAAATCAAACAATACATTTAATAGCTTCCTTCTTGTTTACATTTATTTCCGCCAACAAATCCCTTTAATAAAATTTACCTAGAATACAAGATACACGTTCGTACATGCCGATATTTCATAAATGAGAAAACCTATAAAAAAAGAAGCGCAAACGCGAATAGCTGTACAAGAACCATGCTCCCATGCATCGCTAACGCTTTCCTTTCCATTTACTCTCTCCAGATTAGGGATGGGCGATATTATAAAAACATCGATATTGACATCGATGTCAACATCGGTAAGTAAACATCGATGTCCGATAAACATCAATAAAAAAACATCGATGTTTGAAAACATCGAAGTTTTGGTGCTAAAATCAAACATTTTTAAAATTCTCTATGGAGTGGAGCCAGTTTCAACTCGACCCCCGTTTATGACTGGGTTGAACCTGGGTTGGACCTAGTCATAAACGGGGTAAGTATGAATAAAAAAAACGTATTTAACCATAGACTACAGATAAACAGAACGGTAGCAAGTTTGTTTTCTTTTATAACCTTGAATAAAAAATATATATTAATGACATCTGGCATAAAAATTAAGAACTACTTCGCCAAGTTCGAAATGTGCATTGATAGGTTAAGCCTAGTACGGTGATCGGGCAAAATTTTGCCTCGTGTAGAGTGGTGTAGAATAGTGGAAAGTTTTTTCTTTACCTAATTTGTCTTTTCATTATAAAACAAATAAATATTCCTTTTCCATTTTAAGCAAATTTTAACTGCTGCATTCGACTTTTTAATCCAACTGTCCAACTTTTTGCCAACAAAAAATGACCAGATAATTTCTGGAGGCAAAAATTTGACAAGTAAAAGTCTCCACAATTAGAAAATCTTGAAATTATGCTTATTGTGGCAAAATGTTTGCCCGAACGGCGTACTGCTGCACTGTCAAAATTTTGCCGTGCTTGAGGCAAAATTTTGCCAAAGTTTTTTAAATTCAAGACGACAACAACAACAACAAAATTTTGCCTGATCACCGTACTTACGGTTACCAGACGACAGGGATTTCCCTGACATGTCCGGAATTTCTGTTTTCTGTCAGGTAAACAGGGAAAATTAAAAAATGTCAGGAAATTTGGAAATTGAAAGAGAAAAATATAAAAATAAACATTGATATATTTATTGAACATTGAACAGGAATTAGAGAATCAAATTTTTACATTACATTAAAAATAAGTAAATTATTAGGTCCAATTATTTCAATCTGTCTCATACTTAGAAACTGCTGCTCTTGTATCACGATTTTATAAAACTCTACACATGATATATTCTTTAAATTGAATTCTGTCAAGAATAGAGCCTTTATTGGAAGCTATGGATAGTCTATTTCTCTTCTTAGGCCGGCTCCACACGTTGGCCTCAATGGTACTTGTCCAACGTGTGGATCGAGAAATTTGCAGTTGGCGTGAGCATTGTGGATTGGCGGTCACCTGTCGGAATCTGCACCAACATGAGCTGGTATCAACGTGTGGCGCCGGTGTTAGTCCACTTGGGTGCACAATGAGAATACCCGCTCTAAGTTCGCCTTTTCAGCTTGTATTGCTAATATAAAGCAGCAAATCTTGTTCAGTTCTAGAAGTCGCTCCACGCTGCTGGTTTTTAAAATTATTTCCCATTGTTTAACGGGCATCATTTCAAAAAAATCTTGTTTTATATACATGGTGGGGTGGTGGTCCGTTTATTTTAAACGGTTTTCCCGCTGCCCCAACCCGTTTGCGCTTTAACTGGCATAACGGTATAAGTGGCTTAGGTTGTAGGTATGATGGATTTTAAAAGCTTAGTTTATAGGATTACTGTGTTTTAATAGCTTGGGCTTAATATATTCAGTTTTGGTATTCATTTATTTTCGCTAATACTCGGTATTTACACCGTCATTAGAATCGCTATTGAGAAAAAATGTCAGGTAATTGTCTAAGAAGTCAGGGATTTTGTCAGGAAATCTCATTTTCATTTCTGGTAACCCTGGTACTAAGCTTTAACATTTTAAAAGTCTTTTGGAAATTTTACTTTAATGAAGGCTTGTATAAGCTCAATTTAATTTTTACAACAAACAAATGTGGAAACATCGATTTTCGATGTTCTTGTTCCCATCATCGATAGATCGATGTTTTAGAGGACTCAATATCGATGTTAAAATACCGATGTTTTCACGCTCAACATCGATGTTTCGATAACATCGATGAATATTGACCATCCCTACTTCAGATACGATTTACTCAAATATCTTGACAGTGTCACCGAAAATAAATACTTAGCGGGGGCAGCTTTCGCTTGGAGGAAGCTTAAATGGAGGAAATAGGAAAGCTCTCTGAACAGGAACCCGCACACTTTTCTTGTATGAAATGGAATATCTTTCCTTTTATTTGTCTATGGTTATAGTCTAAAGTTGTGTCAATTTTAAAATTCAACATAGTTCACATCACGCACTCAATACAAATTTATTTTATTTTTTTCTTTTTGATCATTTTTAGAGAGTACAAAGAAAGTGTGGAGCTTATACGAGATAAAGTAACATGACAATGATAAGCAGCAAGTAGATCACTGCAGTTAGTACCAAAATATAAGAATGAAAAACCGGTTATTATTAAGAGTAGGTTAGGTTAGGTTGAAATGGCTGCTGCCCCACTAGGGAGCCCACTTAAGCCCACCATTGGGCCCATTGTGATGCCATTCTAGTGTTGGGATAAAATTTAGGCCATTTCAAGCCATTTGGAGCTTTTAATAAAGCGACAGAGGTCAAAAACACCAGTGTTTTGCAGCTCACTCAATCCATCAAGGAAAGGTGAGCTCTTCTCCTCGCGAGGGCCGGGCATGTACAGAGAAGATGGGAGACAGTTTCTTCCTCGTCCTCATTGCCACAACTTCTGCATAAGTCGTTGTGGGGAAGTCCCAATCTTTCGGCGTGCGGGCCAAAGGGACAGTGACCTGTCAGCACCTTCACTACATAGCTTATCTTTTTTTTGTTCAACTGAACTAGAGATTTTGAACGCTTTGCGTCCAAGGTCGGCCATATTGTGTGGAGAGTGCGGCACACTGTTGCTGTGGTCCATCTCAGCCCGGCTCGAGCTAAGCTGATTTTTCCCACAGCCAGTTTATAGGTGGCTAAGGGCATTCCCATCTGGGTTAAGTGGGGTGTCCTTTCCACTTCGGTTCCCTGTCTAGCAAGCTCATCTGCCCTGCAGTTTCCCCTAATCCCTCTGTGTCCAGGAACCCAACACAGAGTTATATAAAACTGAGTGGCAGTCTCACACAGAGACCTGCGGCAGTTCAGAACAGTCGTGGATGTTGTGACGACAGAATTAAGAGCCTTGAGGGTAGAATACATATATTCTTATGAGATATATTATTTATCTTCAGCCATTCGAGAGCCTCCCAGATAGCCGTGACTTCCGCCTGGAAGACACTGCAATGGTCGGGTAAGCGAAGAGAGGTATCTATATTATTAAGAGTAGTAAAGTAGAAAATAGTAGAGTGAAAAACACAATAAAACTATAAGAAATTAGTAATGAAATTATTAATATGTTTTAAATTATTTTTATAATCTGTATGGTTATTTATCGTTAATGCAAAATTTTTATTAATATGAAACGTTTCTTTAATCAGTCTATTATTATAAACATTTTCTGAGTCTAAAATCTTTGTTTCTTTAAATTTAAATTTGTGTCCAGTGTCTAATGTATGTTTTGTTAGTGAACTATGATGCGGGTTCAAATTTTTGCAATGATATTCGTGTTGATATAATCTCTTATTCAGGGGTTGCGATGTTTCTCCTATATATATTTTAGCACAAACTCCACATTCAACACGATAAATGACATTTTTGGCATCCATGGAAGAAATTTGGTCTTTGAGTTTGGTGTACAAATTAATAGTGGAAGCGGTTGCGACATTAGTGATTTTAATGTTACTATTTTTAAGTATTTTACTTATAGCATAATTGGTGTTTATATCAAAAGTAAAAATGTATTCTGAAGTTGTGTTGTTATCAGCATTGGAATGTAACATCTTATCATTTTTAAGTTTATGAATTCTTTTATAGAGTTTTTTAATGAAAAAAGGAGGTAACCGTTTTTTATTAGTTTGCTGTAAATCAAGTCAAAATTTTTTGGGTGGAATGATTGATCAGATAGTAAAAATGCTCGATCAACTAAAGAATTAATTACGCTAATTTTGTAAGTAGAGTTAGTGAAAGAATAGTAATTTAAGCAACGGCCACTAGCTATTGGTTTATGATACCAATCTGTTATGATTTGGTTGTTGGATTTAATGAGAGTCACATCCAAGAAGTTTAACTTGTTATCTTTCTCCAATTCAAGGGTAAATTTAATTCGTGGATGAAAACAGTTAAATCTATCAAAAATCAATGCAATAGTGTCTACAGGAGCTATTAATATGCAATCATCGACATATCTTTTATAGTATAAAATATTGAGATTAAGGTCTGAGATGACCAATTTTTCAAGTTTTTGTAGAATGATATCTGCGAGAGAGCTGGAAATGCTGGAACCCATTGGTGATCCATCAATTTGTTTATAGAAAACATTGTTATAACTGAAAACCGAGTTTTTGAAGCAAAGTTTGATACCATCTATAAAATGATCGAAGCTAAGATCCGTGAATTCATCAATCTCATCCCACCTATCGCGTATACATTCAATAACGAGTTCCTGAGGAATACTAGGGTATAGTGCAACTACATCGAAGCTTGCCAGACATAATTGTCAGGGACGTAAAAACCAGAAACGTTATTAACCAACTCAAAAGAATTCTTGATATTGAAGTCATATTTAGAAGTAACTTGAATTAGAACGTTGTTAAGGTACTTAGACAATTTATAGATTGGTGTGTCAATGGTGGATGTGATTTGACGTGAAGGGATATTTAATTTATGAATTTTGGGGTTCATGTACATTCTCCCAATTTTAGGATTCCGTATAATTAATTCGGGTTTATTAATAAGTTTAAGGTATTTTTTACACTCTGAGTCTAATGAGTTAATGGGGTTACGATGTAGTTTAACATAATGTGTTGTCGTTATTAAAATTCTCGCTGGCTTTGTGATCATAATCATTTTTATACATCAAAACAGTTTTTGAACCTTTATCAGCTTTTGTGACTATTAAAATGTCTTTGTGGTCATTGACAAATTTTTTGGTAATTTTGATCCATTCCAGTAATTCTATCTCTGGGTAAGATAATTTTTCTTTTTTTAGTGATTTAAACCTGGTATCTAAGTATTCAGAAATTTTTTGTTTAGTGCTAAATTTATCGACAATGTTACTTTTATCAATTGAAATGGATAAGTTCGTATAAGTTTCTAAAATCTGATGCTTTATATAATTAGTATTATTTGATTTAAAATTAAAATTCGGTCCCAATGATAGGATCACTAAAATCTTTTCATCAATCTGCAGGTCGGTTAAATTAATAATCCTATCGTGGTAATGTTTCTTTAGAATTGAACAAATACTGTTATTGAGAGCGTGATGTTGTAAGTTCGCTAATTTTTTATCGATAATTATTCTGTTTTTTTTTTCAAAATATTATGGTACAACTTATTACTATTATAGATAATGAAGTAATATATGTCTACTGGTAAACAATCTATGAATTCAATTATTAATTGAAGTTTAATGTTATTTTTATGTTTCAAGTTTGCACAGGTGTCATTGATTTCTAAATTTAATAACTTATACTGAAAGATTCGTATATTATGTTCAAACTTATTGTTATTACGGTTAGACAGATATTGATGATTAGCACTATAGGCTTTTTTGATAAAGTTGGGAATGAGGTTATATTTTTTACACATGGTCAAGAAATATAATCGATTTTCATTAATTGCTAATTTCTTAATGTTGTTATAATACCTGTAGATGGATTTAACTATTTGGATACCAAATTGAATTTTCATTTGTTTAAGAAAACCTTGTTGTGACATTATAATTATTAGTTCGGTATGTCTATTAAATCGACAGGAGATGTTAGCTCAAGTCCATAAATAATTTTGAGGTTAAGTAGGATCCAATGATAATTTCCAGTAATAATTGGAACAATTAGTGAGCCTTAGGAATCCTTTATAATTTATTTAATAATACACGATTTAAACAATCGGACGTTTCGACATTCAATATTTGTGTCATCATCAGCTAAAATATTGTATAAAATTTAGTAATTAAATCAAACATCTAAACAAGGTCTATCAAAAACTTACCGAAATAAAGCAAAAAAATTGGTTATACATGTGTAAGTTATAGTCTAAAGTTGTGTCAATTTTAAAATTCAACATAGTTCACATCACGCACTCAATACAAATTTATTTTATTTTTTTTCTTTTTGATCATTTTTAGAGAGTACAAAAAAAATGTGGAGCTTATACGAGATAAAGTAACATGACAATGATAAGCAGCAAGTAGATCACTGCAGTTAGTACCAAAATTTAAGAATGAAAAACCGGTTATTATTAAGAGTAGTAAAGTAGAAAATAGTAGAGTGAAAAACACAATAAAAGTATAAGAAATTAGTAATGAAATTATTAATATGTTTTAAATTATTTTTATAATCTGTATGGTTATATATTGTTTTCCAATTTTAAATTTTTCAATATATATTACTAGCATTTCTAATATATTACATGTTTCTCATTTTTTAATATTTTTTACATTTTTTTTAACACATAAACAAAATAAAGTTCGATTGTTATTATTATCCCAATTCAAAAAAACAAGCCCTATAATAAATTTCTCTGTAAAGTGTTCATTTATACCGCGCAAGTTCCGAATAGTCGTTCGTTTACCAACATTAAAACGGTTTACTTAATAAATTCGGTACAAGTTAAAATAAGAAATAATCCTTTAAACATTACCCGTTCTCCCTGACACTTTAACTCACTAATCAAGCCTACGGTTCTCAAAAATAAAATGAGTAATATTGCCCAAGATTTAGTAAAACAACAACAGCTAGGTGAGTCAATACAAAGAGTGGAAATCAATTACAATAAGGAGTCCGAGAAAAGGAAAACTACGGATTATTGTGAAAAAATATGAGTGTGCTTAAGACCACACTTTGGAAGTAAAACTTGGTTGCCCAATAACTGCCGGAATTATTAAAATAATAACCAGCAAGAAATATGCAATAGAAGTACAATAAAGTCTTTTTTTAATACAAGGGAGTGGTGACAATCTTACATCTGTCTTGCAGCAAAAAATGCCGGCGACCGCCTGTCTAAAAGAGACACCGCGGTGGGGGGGTCCGCACCGGTAGTGTCAGATTCCTACTGACTAAACCCAACAACCCTATTGCATGACGTCATCAATTTGGGGTCCCTCAAAAGTTTTCACCAAAGCCGCGGTAGTGGGGCTTACGGATCAGTGACCTACCGCCTATGCTTTCTGGGGGGGGAAACGTGACTTCTGCGGAGCTTGCTACCCAATTCACCAGCTACGTTAGTGCGCGTAGGTGCTTCGGGAGGTTGATAGCACTTGAAACCACTTCCTACTTAAATCTTATTTCCGTCGCTTAATCGACTTACGACATTGCGTCAGGGGCTGGATCGGCTAGCAATATCTATTAATTTCTATTTACATTAAAACCTAAAAACGAAACAATCGGTTTATGATAACTGAAATATGTAATATATTTTTTAGATTGAAACTGATCTAAATATCGCGTAAAAACTGCATCAAATGACGTTCCATATGTCGTGGTCTTTTCGTCAACATTATTTGATATCGTTAAATTAAATTTTTCATGCAGAAAACGTAGTAAGGGACGCGCCGTTTCTGATGAAAAATTGATATTAAAATCGCCACTCAAAATCATGGGGATTTCGTTGAAGTTTCGACCTAATAAAGTTGAACCTTCCGAAGTATATATGAGGAGATTGTCATGTATGAATTTCATTATTTCGCCTACAGTTTTATGTGGGGATACATATCTTCGTGAACGCTCTCTTGCTAATTCTCTCTTTCGTTTAAGTTTTGTATCGCAAGAGTCTTCAGTTTGTATATTTGAGTCAACATGAAGATTTATTTTTGATGGTACTGAAATTTGTCGAGGGAGCGAATTTTGTATTTGTACAACAGTATCTTGATGTACTACAGGATAAAGCTTATCCTGTTGCGTGTACCTTTGATTTATTTTTTCGCGATATCTTTGTGAATGCTCTCTTGCTAATTCTCTCGAGTCAACATAAAGATTTTCTCGTTGCTGCTCCCTTTTTCTTTTGAGAAAATCCCATTGGCGCTCTCTGGCCAATTTATTTTACCGTTCATCATAGTTATTATTGTGGTTATTAGTATTCATCTTTAAAAAACTAATATACCTTAAATAATACTGGTCACGACCAACGACTAGATACTAATCTAAAGTAAATTTCCGAATTACTTTTTATTAGAATATACAAAATGTAAAAATTACCATTCATGGTAACTTATTTTTTTTATGTTGTGTGAATTACAAAAGACACGAGACACATAATAATTGTTACGTTAAACTACAATTACTAGATTGGCACTATATGCATAGGCAATAACCATAACCACAATAATAGCCACAGCACAATAATAAAACAGGGGCAATATTAATAAATAAATTTCACTAAACAAACGCTTAAAAATTTGCCTCCAATTCACCAAAAAGCACAAAAAACTATAATAATTATTTTGTCACAACATGCGCCAACTAATAATCTTAACAACAACAATATAACTACATCACAACATGCGCCAACTAATAATCCTAACAACAACAATATAACTGCATCACCATAGCGGCAATATTAATAATTAAATTTCACTAAACAAAATATTAAAAATTTGCCTTCAATTCACCAAAAACCACAAAAAACTAAAATAATTATTTTGTCACGACATGCACAACTAATAGATAATCATAACAACAACAATAATAACCAACAACAAGGAAACAACAGAAACAAATTTTTTTTCAAAAAATCAATAAAACCCAAATATATATTTGGAAGTCACTTTCATTGTCACCGATTTATTAATCTAAACTAGTTGGGATGTGGCTTTTGACCCTTTCGGTCCACAAGATTAACTTCCCAGTATTCGTTCAAACAAAAAAACGACTCGAACGATTTTTATGAAAATCTTTTCAGATCATACTTCCTTTAACACGCTTTTAACGGCTTCTTAACGAAGTCGGTATCTTTTTTGGTTCGCGCGAAATCGTGCTGGTACAAAAATCACTTACGTCGTTCAAACAAAAAAACGGTTCGACCGATTTTTATGAAAATCTTTTCAGATCATATGCCCTTTAACATGCTTCGAACGGCTCCTTAACGAAGTCGAAATCTTTTTTGGTTCTCGCGAAATCATGCCGGTACAAAAATCACTTAAGTCGTTCAAACAAAAAAACGGCTCGACCGATTTTTATGAAAATCTTTCCAATTCATATGTCCTTTAATACGCTTCGAACGGCACCTTAACGAAGTCGATATCTTTTTTGGTTCGCGCGAAATCGTGCTGGTACAAAAATCACTTAAGTCGTTCAAACAAAAAAACGGCTCGACCAATATTTATGAAAATCTTTTCAGATCATATTTCCTTGAACACGCTTCGAACGGCACCTGAACGAAGTCGATTTCTTTTTCGGTTCGCGCGATATCGTGCAGGAAAAAATGACCACATACGTACGCACACACACACACATATTTCTTCTCAAATTTTTGCTTAAAATGCTATTGGGACCTTGAAACGTGTAAATACATTGAAAATTTCGAATCCGATTTTCGGACCGATTACAATAACTTCCTACTGGGAAGTTAATAAAAATAGGTGTGTTTCAGTTTCAGTGGAGTACGTACGCCGGCGTAGTTGGGCGCACATCGGCGTAGATGCATGATGATGTAGATTGGCATGACAATGAAACGCACCTATTAATGTCTATGCAACGCCACACACAGACTCAAGTTTCTTCGCCTCTTGTGAACCGTCCTCCAAATTTCCCTTCGTTATACGGACTCGAGTTTCTTCGCCTCTTGTGCCCCATCCTCCCCATTTCCCAGCGTTATACGAAAGCTCTGACGATTTTTCAATGTATGAGAGCGTGATGCGAATGAAACCTATTCGCTCTCAAGGAAATTTTTAAGCATAGGCGCGCGTAAAGCAGTTTTACTTCAAAAATTACACAAATTAGAGGAACTATGGACAGACTTCCATTTGAAAGACGTTGAACTCCAAGAGTACAAAAATCAAGATCACAATCACAAGTACTTTGTGAATAGATTTGCTGAACAGGTACACGCAGCATACATATCTGCTAGAGACTTGATTTCTGAAAAATATCATCAGATGTGAAGCCAAGAAACCGATTTTTCAAGTGAGGATCACATGGACACAGCGGACGCAGCGGAACAGCAACCCGGTACCAGTAGCAGTCATACTAAACAGGATCAAGATGATTCGCGACAGCCTCGGGAAAAAACAGTAACCTTTAATCTAAAAGGCAATGAAGGAGTTATTGTCATCAGAGAACTACAAAAAACTTTAAGGGTACAAATAAGTAAAATAGCAGCTCTATTGAGAATAGTAGAAGTTTTAGAGAACGAAGTAGATAGTTCAATATATTATCAACAAAAGATACAAACACTACAAAACTATTGGAAACAGATTGAACACAATCACGACGAGTTAATTAAATTTGCCAGCCCACAGGAATTAAGGCATGAATATTTTGAAAATCAAAAATATGAAGAAGCAGAGGACATAATACCAAAATACAGTAATTCAATTACAAGAGTTGTCTGCCAGAATACAACAAGAGAATCAGCACAGGGAAAATCAAAGTACTAATAGAGACAAGCCGATCGGAGCCAAGATTAAGCTTCCTCCAATATCAATCCCGAAATTTAATGGAGATTATAATATGTGGAGACAATTCCATGATCTCTTTGCACAGCTAGTCCATACGAAAATCTAAGTACGGTTCAAAAAATGCAGTATTTAAAGGCAAATTTAAGTGAACCAGCACAGTTGTTGGGGCACCTGCCAATCTATATATATAAAAATGAATGTGTGTATGTATGTATGTTCGCTATAGGCTCCTACACCGTGCAACCGATCTTAATGAAATTTTAACCATGTGCTATTTACAATCAAACTTAGAAAATAGGCTATTTTATTACTTTCCAAGGTCACTCCTAGATGGCGCTGTCATGGAGAGCTTCGTTGAAAATCATCGCAGAGATTTGAATTTTTGCATGAAGGTCCGTGGAGGTCTCCTATGATGCACCTCGACGCCCGATTTTCGAAATTCAAAATGGCCGCCGAAATATGACCAAAATTCAAAATTGCCGCCGAAATATGGTTGAATTTGCCAATTTTATTCCGATTCCAATGAAAGTGTGTATCTAGGGGTTTTTAAGGTCGCAAATAACGTATATTTGGTCAAAACTTATAAATTCAAAATGGCCGCGACAATATGGCCGACGAATTTGCAAATTAAGTTCCGATTCCCATGAAAATCGGTATCTGAGGTTTTTTAAGGTAGCAAATAAGGAATTTATGATCAGAACTTATAAATTCAAAATGGCCGCGTCAATATGGCGGACGAGTTTTGTTACTTTTGTACCGATTCCAATGAAAGTGGGTATCTATGAGTTTTTAAGGTCGCAAATAACGAATTTCTGGTCAAAACTTATAAATTCAAAATGGCTGACGAATTTGCAAATTGTGTTCCGATTCCAATTAAAATCGGTATCTGGGGTTTTTTAAGATAGCAAATAACGACTTTATATTCAAAATTTAAATTTAAAATGGCCGCACCAATATGGCCGACGAGTTTGCGAATTGTATTCCGATTCCAATTAAAATCGGTATATGGGAGTTTTTAAGGTAGTAAATAACGAATTTATGATCAGAACTTATAAATTCAAAATTGTGGGGCCTATATGGCGGAAGAATTTTGCCAAATAAGTGTCACATTTCCCGGTTAGCTGTATGTAGGTTGTTCAAGAGTTGGAAAATCGGAAAATCTTGACATTTTAGCTACAAATGGAAAACCATTGAATATAGTGCGTCCTGAAGCTCTCTAAGCAATCGGTTCAGAATTGATCAACAAAGATTTTTTTGGAAAGATGGTAAGGAGAAACGGAAATGTGGGATGATTTATGTATAACGGATAAGAAGGAAAGAAACCCATCACCTCTGAATTTTTAGGTATAAGTTTAGGATTCTGCAATACGGGAAAACAAATAAAACCTGAGTCAGTGACATTGCAGATGAGAACCCAGGGGCCAAGCAATTGCAAGACATGTAATTTTTCTGCATTTTATTACATGTCTGGTAATGGACAATATTCGTCTGAAGTCACACCCCCTCAGTACGTGACTGCAAGCATATAATGTCCATCACCGTCAAAAGTCCATTTCTAAATCTGAAATTAGTAGATATAATCCTTTTATTTTTTTTTTCTTTCAGGATGTAATAATATGTTCCAACTATAAAAAATTTGTTTCATATGTCAATTTCAATTGAATCATAAATTGTGAGTATATCGTATCCTCGATCCACGCCATTCTTGGACAGGACCGAGTATTTTGCGTAGGTTTCTACTTTCAAGAGTGCATTCTTCTTTGAACCTCGCATAACATTACCCATGCTTCTAAGCTATAAGATAGCACGATCTATGGCGTTTTTATATGCCAGTTTAGCCTGAAGAGTCTAAATTTGGTGTAACTTGCTTTGGTGAATGAAAGTGAGTAAAGGCTTGAAAAAGTAGGCAATTGCTATAAAGAGGCAAGATAAGAAGGTAGGAATATGATCTGGAAGGGAATATGAAGAACCATAGCACTGTGTAGACTCGAACCAAAGACCTCTAAGATGGTATTTGGGCTTTCTAATCGCTCGGCTTCTGAGACCCTCTGTTGCTGTGTAGTTGCTTTATCTATATATATAAAAATGAATCTGTGTATGTATGATCGCTATAGGCTCCTACACCGTGCAACCAATCTTAATGAAATTTTAACCATGTGCTATTTACATTCAAACTTAGAACATAGGCTATTTTATTACTTTCTAAAGCCACTCCTAGATGGCGCTGTCATGGAGAGCTTCGTTGAAAATCATCGCAGAGCTTTGAATTTTTACATGAAGTTCCGTGGAGGTCTCCTATGATACACCTCGAAGCCCGATTTTCGAAATTCAAAATGGCCGCCGAAATATGAACGAAATTCAAAATTGCCGCAGAAATATGCTTGAATTTGCCAATTTTATTCCGATTACAATGAAAGTGGGTATCTAGCGGTTTTTAAGGTCGCAAATAACGAATTTGTGGTCAAAACTTATAAATTCAAAATGGCCGACGAATTTGCTAATTGTGTTCCGATTCCAATGAAAATCCGTATCTGAGGTTTTTTAAGGTAGCAAATAACGACTTTATGATCAAAATTTAAATTCAAAATGGCCGCACCAATATGGCCGGCGAGTTTGCGAATTGTATTCCGATTCCAATTAAAAACGGTATGTGGGAGTTTTTAAGGTAGTAAATGTATGAAAATTTATATCTCGAAAAATGCCATGTCAATGGATGGTTTTTATTGTCTCGATCAAAATGTCAGATCCCTAATAGTTTCACATTTTGTTATTTGGAATCAAAAATACCAAAAAATTGCCTTTTTCAAACTCTCCTACTGCATATTAAAATTCATATCACCTGATTACTACTATTGGCTTTTGGGAGCAGCATAGGCGCACCGGGTCCCAGCTAGTAACAAATGAAAATTACAATACAGCATGGGAGTTACTAATTAACAGGTATGAAAATAAGCGCCTATTAGTGCGAGCACAATTAAATACATTGCTAACACAAGTGGATGCGAACGATTCCGCAAATTCTATCAAGAAGTTGCATGATACAACCAATGAGTGTTTGTTTGCATTAAAAAACTTAGGTATGGAAGTTGAAAGTTGGGATGCAATCCAAAGCCCAGCACTTCAAATAATCATTCAGTAGAGAATTCTGATTCAATCCCAAAAACAAACATTCAGGCGTACAATTCAGGTTCTAGTGACGTTAGCGGACTATTAGCAACGGTAGTAGTCAAAGTAAAAAATGCAGAGGGAAGAGAAGACAATTTGAGAGCCCTGGTCGATCAAGGGTCCCAATCTAGTTTCATAAGGGAAGATGCTGTACAAAGACTACGATTGAAAAAGTCTAAGGTCTTTGCTGTAATAACAGGTGTTGCAGACATCAAAGCAGGTCTTGCGAAAAGCAAGGTATCATTTCAAATAAGCTCCATATATCGCTCATCATTCAGGTTATCGGTTTCAGCATTCGTTCTCAAATCATTATCAAAACCTATTCCTGATACTCGAATAGATAATACAGAAATAGATTCACTTAACCAGCTTCCACTTGCAGACCCTAACGCGCTTAGTCCTGAACCTATTGATATTATTTTTGGTGTCGAGGTATATAATGACATCATCCAAGAAGGGATAATTAAGGGAAGCAGAGGTTATCCCATTGCACAAAAAACAGAACTGGGGTGGATGTTATCAGGGAAGATCCGCGTTCCAAGTGCAGAAATTAAATGTCACGTATCCCAGGTAGATATCGACGATTCACTAAAAAGATTCTGGGAATTTGAGGAGCTAACAACCAAGAACGAAACTTCAAGTGAAGAACACCTAGCGGAACAGATCTATTCACAAACGGTTGCTAGAGATCACGAAGGAAGGTACACGGTTCACTTGCCTTTCAATGAGAAAATAAACCAGTTGGGGTACTCTAAGGGGAGAGCCATGTCTAGATTACTACAGATGGAGCGAAAATTCAATCGAGATGATAAATTCAAAGAACAATACCAAGCATTCATCGATGAATACCAAAATCTTGATCATATGAGACCAGCATTGAACGCTCAAAATGCGTGCTATCTTCCTCACCACGCTGTTCTAAAATTAGACAGCACTACAACAAAATTAAGTCGTGTCCTACTAGCTCAGGAGTAAGTCTCAATGACGCCTTATTAAAGGGGCCACAATTACAACAAGACCTCATGTCTATACTCATTAGGTGGAGAAAGCACAAGTTTGTCATATCATCTGATATAGAAAAGATGTATAGACAGATTAGAATTGTCGAAAGTCACAAGGATTACCAGAGAATCCTCTGGAGGGAAACGCCTCAGTCCAGTCTTCAACAATTTAACCTTTCCACAGCAACATACGGCACCAAGGCTGCCCCATTCTTAGCTATACGAACCTTACATCAATTGGCCAACGACGAGGAACAAAATTACGTCAGAGCGGCAACAATGCTCGAACGAGACTTCTATGTTGATGACTTGTTGTCAGGTGCAGATACCATCGAATCGGCCACGGACTTAAGAATAAAATTGGTTAAGTTACTAAGAAGGGGAGGATTCAAATTAAGAAAATGGGCCAGCAACAACATGCAAATATTGGAAGGCATTCAAGAGTCGGAAAAGGAACAAAGTCTGCTAAGCTTGTCAGATGACACTAAGGTAAAAACCTTAGGTATATATTGGTGTCCACACAGAGATAACTTCACATTCAAAGTCAATATAGGTCAACAGACTACAATCCCAAACAAAAGAGTGGTACTTTCAGAATGGTCACAATTATTCGATCCACTAGGTTGGTTAGCTCCATGCATCATTCAAGCAAAATTAATGTTCCAATCATTATGGAAGGCGAATTTATTATGGCATAAAGAGTTACCAGATCCAATCCAAGGAGAATGGAAAAAATTAAGAAGCCAATTCCCTGATCTGGAAAATATTGAAATTCCCAGGTGGGTTCATATAGCTCGAACAAGCGCGATCCTAGAACTCCAAAGTTTCTGCGATGCTTCGACAAAGGCATATGCAGCCGTCGTTTATACTCGAATAATCGACCACCAAGGGTCGGTAAAAGTCCAGTTGCTTACTGCAAAAACAAAGGTGGCCCCTCTAAACAAAGAAATGAGCCTGCCACGCTTAGAACTTTGCGCAGCCGTCCTCTTGGCAAAATTACAAACCCGCACAGTGGAATCCCTTGACATTAAAGGGTTGAATATACATGCATGGTCTGACTCAAAGGTTGCACTGGCATGGATACAAGGTAACAACAAAAAATACAGCACTTTCGTAAATAATAGAACACGCGAGATTAACAATTTAATACCAGGAAGTCAATGGCACTACGTAAAATCAAATTGCGCCTCTCGTGGATTAGATCCATCGAAATTAACGAACTTCACGTTGTGGTGGAATGGTCCAGAGTGGCTCAGCCAGAAGGAAATCGAGTATGTCACACACAGTGAACCAACGGAACAAGAATTAAATAATCATATAAAAGTATTTACGTTGGAAAGAAATGATACATTAGAACAAATATTATCAAAAACAAACAATCTGCAGAAGTTGTTAAGAATAGTCGCGTATTGTCTACGCTTCCGTAAGCTCATGCAGCGGAAGGTACCTTTAAGGACAAACTATATAAACATACAAGAACTAAGAGAGGCCAGGAATCTCATAATCAAACTGGTTCAAGAACAAGAGTTCTCTTGCGAAATAACTGACATAAAGTTAACTGGAAGAGTATCGCAGAAAAGCAAGATCCTCTCATTAAATCCATTCTTAGACAAGAAAGCCATCCTTAGGGCAGGGGGAAGGTTGAGGAATTCATCGCTCGCTGATGAAGCGAAACTCCACACCAGAGTCCACTATGTGCATTAATTATCTCAGAGGCACATTTACACACCCTACACGGTGGACCAACACTAACCTTGTCACACATTCGTCAACAATATTGGATCCTCAATGGAACTAACGCTGTAAAGAAACATTTACACAAATACATAACATGCCGTAAGCTAGTAGCCAGACCCTTAACTCAGCTGATGGGAGATTTGCCCAAACCACGGGTCGCAGTTTCCAAACCCTTTGCCCATTGCGGAATCGACTACGCGGGCCCTATCACATTAAAATTAATGAAGGGTAGAGGCAAAATAACATTTAAAGAGTATATTGCAGTATTTATCTGTTTGACTGTGGGAGGCTGGAGTACGCTCAATTAAATATCATTTAAAACGAGTGATAGGAACTTCCATACTGAATTTTGAAGAAATGTATACCCTCCTCACACAAATTGAGGCTTGTTTAAATTCAAGGCCTTTATGTCCTCTCTCAGCAGATCCTGAAGACCTCGATGTTTTAACACCAGGACTTTTCCTAGTAGGGATGCCACTGATATCGGTGCCAACGCAAAACCTTTGCGAAACTCCTATGAACCGTCTGAGACGGTGGCAGCTGATGGAAAAAATGCATCAAGCCTTTTGGAAAAAGTGGAGACACGAATACTTGTCACGACTGCAGCAGCGTCCCAAATGGTTGAAAACCCAGGAGAGTATCAAAGTATGGGATATTGTCCTACTAACAGCCGAACAAACTCTTCCAACACACTGGCCACTAGCACGGGTGGTTGAAACCCATCCTGGACCAGACAGCTTAGTCCGAGTTGCGACAGTAGCAACCGGAAAGGGCAACTTTAAAAGACCAATAACTAAATTGGCACCGCTACCAGTTTCGCAGGACGAGGATCAATTAACTTCTTCGACAGAGCATGAAAAGTCCGTCATGGTAGGGGCGAGCAAGGACACAAGCGGCCAACAAGTGAAGAAACCGAATAAGTCACGTCGTCATTATTCAGTTCGGCATTTGTTACATTCAGTACTATTAGTTCTACTAGCAATAAGTCCGTCGTTCTCCTTAAACGCGTCACTGGCCACTTATCCACTAACAGCACGAGCAGGATTGTATTTCGAAGATTTAGGATATGTCAGCATAGTAAATAAAGCATGGAAAATAATCGTCTATTATGATTTGGAGAGCTATTGGAAAGAATATACGGGAATAAAGGCTAGTATTCAACAGATAGAAGGCTTCTGTAGTTTACAATTCAGTAACGACAACTTCTGTTCAGTATTACTCGAGCAACTGAAACACTCCTTAACAGAGTTAGAACACAAAAATGAACTTATTAAGGGCGGTGTTGTGAACAACAAAATAAGAAATCGGCGAGCGCCACTTAACATTGTCGGAACTGTTGCCCATGGATTATTTGGGATTTTGGATGATGAATTTGCCAGAAATTACAAGGAGCAAATCAACCTCATGAAAACGAATGAGAATCATCTCCTTCAGCTTATCCGCAATCAGACATCTATTGCAGACTCAACGAGTAAGTAACATCATTAAGAAAAATAATAAAGCAGTCTTAAGTCAGTTTTTAGCATTCAAGCATCATCTAGCAGATATCGAAGATAGTATCAACAACACAAATCAAGAACTGGCCAAACGTGACAAGTATGAAGCGTTTACGTCGGCGATGTTTCATGCAACTTTAATGTTACTGGCATACCAAAACACTCAAGAGGCACTTCTTCAACTGATTGTGGATACGCAGCACGGGAAAGTGAGTCCTCTTCTACTCACACCGGAACAACTAAGATCCCAGTTAACACTTATTCCGGAGAACATACCTGAAACAGTAACGATCCCTGGAGGCACAGATCAAAAGGGTGTCTTACAGACTTACAAATTAATGAAAATAAGATCAAAGGTCACGGAGCGTTATGTATTATTTGACATTTCTATACCTCTTCCCAATGTCGAACTCCTCCAGTTATTCAAGTAAATCCCCACTCCAATCTTAGACAGTGACAAATACATATGTATCCATGCAGTAACTGAGTATCTTGTGACTAGCTTGCATAGGGATTACTATGCCCCATTATCTAAATCGCAGGTGGAGTCACGGTTCCAAGTGGAGGATAACCGAAGATTATGCCAACAAACATTTCCTTTATATAACCACAACTCTATAGTGGGCCGATGTGAAATGAGTATACTAACACGTCCACAAACACTTTCTGAATATTGCAAGATTGATACAATGGATACAGTAAATCTATGGATTGCGATGCAGTCACCAAATCATTGGATTTATTGCCTCAAGGAAAACTACAACTTCGATGTGATATGTGGCAGTGTAGTACATCCGCATACACTCAATGGCTCGGGAATATTAGAGCTCCAACCCGGCTGTATACTTAAGCAGGACAGGTGATCACATCATACCATGTTTTTGGAGGTAGTGTAAGATCGTCCTACAAACTTACAGCACCAATCAATATGGCAATGGTTAACGCTCCAAGATTGAAGAAATCCTCTATAGAGACTCCACTCACTTTCAGCGATATGTCAGAATTAGAGCAAGCCATCAAATATCAAAAACAAAGGGAGGCTCACAGTTAATAACTTACCTTTTAATTGGAATAGGGCTGATCGTAGGGCTGGTATACTTTTGGAAGACACGACAGAGGGGAAACCACCGAGTGGGTACTCCTGAATTCCAACTTCCCACAATTTCCAGAGCCATGCATCCACAGCCTACCCCAAGACGTTAAATCTTTGCTCAAACAACCTCTTGCGGGGAGCATGTTCAAGAACAATAATTTAAATTTTTATATTTTTTGCCATTTCAAATATTGATACGTATTTATAATCCTGTGCCTGGTTTGGTTAATCAATAAATAATGAAATATATAAAATTAGAGATTTTTCAGTCGACGACGTTGTTGGTCCATTTAATAGTAAAGCGTGATAATGGAGTGTTTCTTGTGCAATGTGCCTTGCAGAGACCACACCTTTAGAGGAAAAAGAGAGCAGATAAAAAATTTTTCTAAGCAAATTTTATTATCTTGTAAAACTTTTCTAAAGGCTCGAAAGCATCATAGTCATAAATTTCAAGATGTTGTACTGCCAGACAGTTGGGAGAATGAAAGCATAGGCTACCATTCTTCTTGTTATAAAGATTTCAGAGTGAAAGATAAATATTTGCATTATGAAAGGTAAGTCTATCAAATCCTTCGTCTTCTACAAGTTCACGGTTAGTGAAATAGATAATTGCAAACTTTATGTATTGCAAAATTTATATATTTATGGATATTTTTAAATTGCAGTGATAACAAAACAAGCCCTGAGATCTCATCTACCCAGCTTCGTAGCGATCCCACCCCTGAGTTAGTAAAATCAATTTTTTATATTACGTTGAAATTATATTATCGCTTTTGATCACATAATACCAATATTTATAGATTTTTTGGTGAGAGATCAATGAACAGTGAAACCGACAATAATGAAAATTTGAACGGTTGAGGTGGATAACATCGATTGCAGTGCAAGTTTGCAAAGCTTTATAGATGAAAAGTCTGCCAAGATATGTTTTTTTTTGTTTAAAAATTCGCATCAACCGCAAAAGGCGGCCGATATTCTGTCGTCAAATAAAAAATAAAAAAGAATTTCTTGATAAAATAAAAAAGTATGCCACAGCTCTAGATGATATGGATATGCTAAATAAAATTCAGGAAGAGATGGCCTCAGTCGATGATACGTGCTTATCCTATCATAACAATTGCAGTTTGGATTATTTTTCTAAGTACATATAAGAAAAAAGTCAATCGACCACCAACTAATGATTGGACACTAAAAAGAGATTACCATAAAATTGCTCGAGTAAAATTACTTCGTTATGTTCAAGATGAAGTTATTGGAAATTTACGAGTAGTATCTTTGGCGCATATGAAAGATTGTTTCACAGAATTTTTAAGAGAAATGTATGGAATTGCTGATCTTGAAGCTAGTGTATTTAGCACTCATCCTCTTAAAGATTACATACAAAGTCAACTGAAACATAAAATTTCATTTGTAAACATTTATAATAAATCGTTTGTTATGTCAGCAAAAATAGATATAGAGACAGTCACTGATGAAGAAATACAAAATATACTCTTTGAACAAGAAGCTCAAGATTTTGCCTTGAAATATCGAGCGCTGTACTTCAAATTAGAAAAAAAAGCTTTACCGGATTACATTGATAGTGAAGTATTGGACAAAGGAGAATGTGAGATTCCAAAGTGGTTAAGTATATTTTGGGAGACTGCGTTGAACGGTGTTGGCAAGAAAAACAGTAATCGTGTTCAAAGATTGTCTTCGTGTTACTCGCATGACTCCATTTACAGCATAACAAGAGGAAACATCAAAACACGAAAGCATATTGCATTAGGTATTGCCATGAAAAGTCTCATGGGAAGTCAAAAAGTCGTAGATATATTGAGCAGACTAGGTTATTGTATCAGTTACCCAAGTATACTAGAATTGGAGACGTCGGCAGCATACTCTTGCAATTCCAATAATCTTTTATGCCCCTCCGGTATACAACCAACTTCTATACTATCATCTGGAGTAGCGTAGGATAACTATGATAGATTTGTGGAGACGAGTTCAGGTAAAAACACCTTGCATGATAATGTGGGTATTATTTATCAAAATATCCCGACAGAAGAAGAATTGGATATTATTGAAGGAATTGATGATGCTTCCACGGGTACTCCACAAATTCTTTCAAGTAATATTCTCGATTTATCTGGGCGTAGAAAGCGGTCCTTTGAGCCAGAAATATCTAAAAATTTACTTTATGCAAAGCAACGCCGTCCAGAATTGTGGCACAGTGGTGTGCAGCCAATAGAAAATTCTCAAAATTTAAATAAATTTCAGCAAATATATTTTGCCTGGGTAGGTACTTTCCCACAAATTGCAAATTTTAAACAATTTGTGGGTAGGGTACAATGCAAAAATTTTAAAAGATGATAGCAGAATCCAAAAAGTTGAGTACCTAACACAAATAAATAATACACCTACGGATCCAGCCGTTGTAAAAGAGACCATGCGAAGAAGTATGCAAATCGCCTCCGAATGCGGAAAAAACTATTTCAGCGTGACGTATGATTTAGCTATGGCTAAAATCGCATTACGAATACAGAGTGCAGAGGACGAATTTCAAAAACTTTTCATTAACTTCGGACCTTTCCACATAATGTTGTCATTCTTCAGAGCTATCGGAAAATTTATAAGTGGATCTGGATTAACAAATATTCTCATAGATAGCGAAATTTTAGCCAGTGGCTCTGTTAGTTCGTTTTTAAGTGGAAAGCATTTTAATAGGTGCAAGAAAATACACCCTTTACTCTCTCTTGCTCTGCAAACTTTGCACTTAGAAAGATTTTTACAATCGCAAGACCAGGATATGGAAAATATTAAACAGTTTTTACAAGTATTCAATGAAATACCAACAGATAATCCCCAAATAATGAATGAAACTTTCATTGAATTATTTGACAAATATGAAAAGTATGCTACTGAAACCTTAGAAGGAAAGCATGGTAAAACTCCTCAAATTTATTTAATGTATACGAGATTAGTTGAGTATTATCTTTTATTAGAATACAGTATTCGTACTGGCGACTTCGATTTATTCCTACACATATTGCCCAAAGTAACAAATGTTTTTTTTCGATGAACCACCAGAACTACGCAAGGTACCTGTCTATATATTACGATAAGTTGAGAAACATCGAAAATACTCATCCTGGATTGCTTGATGATTGCAAAAGCAGTTTCTTGGGCATCCGGAGAACAGCGAAACCTCATTGAAGAATTCCGGTGGATTTGACACTTGAACAAACGATTAATGCCGATGCCGCTTCGAAATCTTCCGGAATAGTTAACATCACAAACTCATTCTCCGCCAGACAAAAATGGTGTGTAACTCATTCACTACGTACGAGTGTTATATCAAAAGTAATGGAGCTGTGCGATATGAAGCCATTAGATGATATAACGAAAGATTTGAAGAAGTCGGTAATCGAAAAATCCACAAAGAACTTGGAAATTCTATTGCAATTAATAAAGCAGTGCCAACCTTTTTGCATCAGACTTATCAGAAACCCATCTGTATAACATATCAAAAGGGCAATCATTAAACAATGAGGTGTATGAATTTTTGTCATCAGTGGAAGTCAAGGGCAAAGAACAACATATAAATTTTATTTCAGAGACTCGAGCAACACCAGACAGATTTGATAAAGCCATCAGTAAAAATAAAATAATTAATTTTGAATAAAAAACACGCACAAACTCAAAATTAATGGGAAAATAAATGAAGTGAAAATTCAAAGAGATGTTTTTGGCCGTCTATTGTATGCGTCACTAGCCAATAAAATAGACATAGAAAAAGCATTGAGCTATCCTTTGGCTCCAATTTCATTTTCACTTTGTCACACAAATGGAACAATTTGCAAGACTCCTAAATCTGTTATTATTAGTGAGTTGCTTGAATATCAAAATGAAATCTCCGATCCTCCAGAAGCTGACATTCACATAGTAGACGGATTTTATTTATTACATACATTAAAAAATCTTCCCGACAGTTATGGTAAAATTTCCAAACATTTATTCCAAATTCTAACATTTAATAGAAAAGAAGTTCACATAATTTTCGACAAATATAACAAACCCAGTATAAAAGATTTTGAACATGATCTGCGAGGTGAAGAGGAGACGCATTATGATGTACGAACAAACAATAAACGTCCTGCAGAGTTTGACAAGTTACTACGAAGTTCTGATTTTAAAGAAAAATTTGTTGAATTTTTAATTGAAGATTGGAAAAGAGATGACTTTGTTCCCTTGATTAGAGGCAAAATTGTAAAGCTCAATTATGATCAGTGCTACGTGTATGAAGTCTCCAGTGACAATAAGATAAAAAGAGTGATTGATTATAATCTCTCTTGCTATCATGAAGAAGCTGACACTAAAATTATTTATCACATTTGTCAATTTAACGACAATTATCGTGTGCAGGTGCATTGTACTGATTCAGATATACCAGTCATAATGTTGGCTAATTTTAAATACCTGAAAGAGAAAATAGATATAATAATTAATTTAAGTACAAGTAAAAAAAATTGTTTCTAAATATAAATAACATTTATGCCAACCTTGGAAAACAACTATCATGTTCTCTTGCTGTATGCCATATTTTTACGCGAAATTACTATAACCCTGCTTTCTACAGAAAAGGAAAAAAGAGGCCACTTCATATTTTTAAAAAAAGTACAAAATTTCAAGAGGCCTTTGCGTAAACGTACTGAATTGACAACATCGAGTGAGTTGTTTAGAATAATAGAGGAGTATGTATGCCGGGTATATTCATTAAAAACTAATGATATTAATAAAGGGCGGCTCGAATTATTTGAAAGAGGTTACAAATGCAAAAATGGAAACGAAGAAGTTTTAAAAAAAAAAATTGAGGGATTCGATCCATCGAGCTTGCCGCCAACGAAACAAGAGTTGTTACAGCAAATTAAAAGGACGCAGTACATCAGTAGTATAAGGTGTAATGCCCACTTGCGTAGCCCCACCGAGAAATTGCCAGAAAATAATGGATGGACGATAATTGATGGCAAGTACCTGTATAATTGGTTCGACGGTCCTCAAAGTCCATCTGTTGAAGAGTTATCTTTTAACACCCAAGGTACCCTATACATAGTTTTTCTTGGTTGTAGATTATTTTCAAATTCATTAATTACTTTAATTAATTTATTAGACACTGAGATTACTTCTGCATATGATAGTTGTGAAGAAGATGAAGATCAAGACAGTGTAGATAACGAAGATGGCGAGGTGGGATCTGATGAAGATTGATTGTTTTACATTTTTTTATATCTGAATAAATTTAATTTTTTCGTCTTGTTAACAAAATTAAAATAAGCATATTTCTTTTGGCTCTTCGAAAGTAATAAATTTCAGTTTTTCATAAAAATGTTTTGTGATAACTTTCTCACATTTTGAAATAATCTTTTCTTGTAGGACTAGCGATACGCACCAACTTTTTTGTAGGACACTGTTGTAGTTGGGTTAAAGATACACTAACCTTTTAAGTGACATCCTTATCCTACAGTTACTAATAATAAAAATGGTTCCATGAAACTAACAATTGCAGAGCGTAGGACTGGGAAATCGGACCACTTAATTTGTAGGACAATGTGGCCATCTTATTGTACGCACAAGTACTAACCAACAGTGAAAAAATCAGCTTGTTACTAATAATTATTTATAACCTTGTTATTTGTACATGTTGTGAGAGGAGGACCCTTCGGTTGGATCATCAATTTTGTAGAACAAACGTTTTTTTGATTTCTTTATTACATTATCTTTTGATTTAACTAACAAACAAATTGTTACTAATAAAATTTTGGCCATCACCAAATCGACATCTTTAACACCCACGCGTTTCATTAGGAACCACTATCGAGAATTTTCGCGAGTACAAAAGTTGGGCGTCTCGGCAAAAGGCAGCTACTCACAAAATTTCAGCTTGTTACTAATCAATAAAAAAATTGGCTCAGGGACTGTAGACTATAAGGGTTAAAACCACCCCTAAATCGACTGAAAATAAAAAAATGTGTAAAATTTTTTTTTTCAAGTTTATGCTTTAAATTCCATTGTATGCGTACTGCTAGGCAAAAATTAATTTTTTTTAACTCCTAAGGGGTTAAAACTACCCCTACAATTTGAAAAAAAATTAGCAAAAACAATTTTTTTTACTATTTGCTTGAACTTTGGTTGAATAGTTATTATCAGCCAAGAATATAATATTATCAACCCTTGAGGGGGTAAAACTACCCTTAGATTAAAGTTAAATTTGAAAAAGGATTAAATTTATTTTTTTGCATATAATTTTATTTTTGATGAAATATTATTAAAAAATTTGGGAAATTTATTCTAACCCCCTTCAAACCACCCCTAAATCGAAACAGAATAAAAAATACATTGAAGAAAAATTTGTTTTCGTAGATACAAATAAAATTTAAATGCAAAAAAAATTTCAATCTTTTTCAAATAGTACAACTTTAATCTAGGGGTAGTTTTACCCCCTCAAGGGTTGATAATAATATATTCTTGGCTGATAATACCTATTGAACCAAATTTCAAGCAAATAGTAAAAAATTTTTTTTTTGCAATTTCTTTTATTTAAAGTTGATTTTTCAAATTGTAGGGGTAGTTTTAACCCCTTAAGGGTTGAAGATAAATTTATTTTTGCCTAACAATACGCATACAATGGAATTTAAAGCGTAAACTTAAAAAAAAAATTTACAAAATTTTTTATTTTCAGTCGATTTAGGTGGTTTTAACCCTTTAGGATTATCCCTTATCATAAATTTTGGCTTGATTTAGTATAAATCAACCAGCTTCGCAAATAAATATTGAAAAAAGTGTATTTCATTGGATTATTTTTCATTATTATTAAATTTATCGCGAAAAACCCTTAAAAAGGAGTCTTACAGTCCACCTTCAGCGACCCCAAAAACCCCCAAGTAGCAAAACTCGACCCATTTCCATCAATATTTACCGAGTGGTAGAATGTCTCTTTGAGATGCACTTCTAAAATGCATATTTTTATTGCAGGAAATGAATTTTTTCAAAATGAATTCATCACTACCGGTCACAAAGTTTGTGGACGCTCTCACGAATCGAACACAAAAAACCGCATTAAGGAGTATCCACACACATCAGGGACGTGCCCGGGACGTTCGATTTTTGCTCCGGCCGGACACGGACATGTGTGAACGAGTGCGAATAAAATGTACGCACGGATATTTTTTGAACCCCTGGCGGAACACTAATATGTGTGGATACTCCTTTACTCGTTCACACATGTCCGTGTCCCGGCAGGGGCTCGTTCACACATGGCCCTGTGACGTCCCGGGCACGGCCCTGATGTGTGTGGATACTCCTTTAAGATCCATCTTACTGTTCAAAAAATCCTAGGTTCGGCAGTTTTTAGTGCTTTATTTCCTCGACTATTAGAAAAAAGTTGTTTTTTCATTAACTTTCCTAAATATTTCTATGTTCCCGGAACAAGTATCTTGCTGACCATAAAGGGTGCCAATAGCATATACTCAGTAGAACGGTTCTCGTTGTTTTTTATAAAGAACGATTTTATACACAGCGATGCATAATGTATTAGCGCCTGGTAATAAATTTGAATTTGATCAATAATTTTTTTTTGATTTTTAGTGTCGTATAAAATTCTGTAATTCTGTATGTTATAGTTGATTTGAGAAATATAATAATAGTAGATTCGGTCGGCCATCTCCGCACTCGTCCGTAAAAGCCTCCTTTCGGCCCTTGATATGTACTGTATTTTTTTTACAAGTGCAGCGAGCTATATTTATTTATTGGTTAAAAACTTTGAATAACACCGAGTACACGCACTAAAGTGTCGCGTTTATACCGCTATTTATATTTGTTGGTATGCATGCCTCGGTTGCCTAGTGACCGAGTGCCTGGCAATCTGAGAGGCTCTGGGTTTTTCTCATAAGTTAAAAAACTATGAGGAGCAGGCAGTACATAGTAACTCGAAGCGGGAGGAAAAGATTTTTACCGCCCGCCTCGATACTTTACCGCCCGCTTTCTCGGAGAGGTCTGGAAAACGCCTTTTACGGTCAAGAGAACATGCATGAAAAGAGGCTCTTTCGGGGCACATGTGAAAAAAAAATTACCCACATATTTTTGAGAAATGAATGTTACAATATACATACAGTGGCTCTCAAAATTATTGGCACACTCAAGAAATTTTACAACGAAGGAAGATATTAAAAAATTCGGCTGGAAGATGTTATCAAATTTTATTGATTAAAATTTCTTTGTTTAAATTATTAATTTACAGATTCCTTATCAAATTTAAATTAATTTACAGATAGGCACCTTATCAATTTCCCGTTCAAAAAGTCTAGTTCAGAAATTTTTGGAAAATACCACAATTTCATGGGTGTGCCAATAATTTTGAGAGCCACTGTATTTGTCATAATTCTCAAATTAAATATGAAAAAATTCCTATTTGTTTTTTAATGAAGATATTTGAAAAAAAATTATAGAATTGATGACGACTATTATCTATATAATACTCTTATCTATCTGTTTTAAGAAGCGTAGGAGGCTTTATTCTATGAAAATATTTTTTTGCTTTGGTTTTAAATTTGAACTTATAAAAAGACCCTTTGACATTGCTGCGGGCGAGTCTGCTAGTTGCGGGCGCCGTGCGGGCTAATGCGTGCCAGCTGCATGCTAGTTGCGGGCGAGTATCGTTTTTACTGGTGTTTGACACTGTTCGTGTGTACCAACTGCATGCTAGCTGCGGGCGAGTCTTATTTTTACTCAAGCGTGCATGCTAGCTCCGGGCGCCGTGCGTGCCAGCTGCATGCTAGCTGCGGCGAGTTTCATTTTTACTCGGGTTATCAGAGACGACACCGTTTATTCCACGATCGGCCCTTTAAACAACAGACATTTAAAAATGCTATCGCTACTATCATAGTGATTGATCCAACGAAATAAACGCTTTCCTGCCTTCCCGAGAATCTTATAACCACAACCATTTTATTTGCTTACAACTCATTCTCTTTGATTACAGCTCGGCTCTTCGCGCCTGCTACAGACAAAGAATTCGTTCATAAATAGACCAACCCGACTGTGTAGTATTTTTTCGCAGTCTGTATTTCCAAGCTCCTGCAATATTCAACAGTTCAAACGCAATTTTCATCTTCATCTCTAAATCTAAGAGAGATAATCAAGAAATTTTATCATAACTTGTAACCCATGGATTATGCCTACGGGAACACCATGTAAAAAACCCCCTTGCATTCTACCTCAGAGGTGGTGCGGAAACGAATGCAGCACGATGCCAAGACTTCTCAGCCCTTTATCTCGAAAACTATTGGTTCTACGTAAATTCGGTATAGGACACTTTTATGCAGATTTATCTAATGAACAAACTTTACTTAACCAAAATTTACGTAAAGCCGATAATTTACGAGATATTTCCGAAAAACTGATTTTGGTGACCTTTGACCTCTAATATCTCAAGACGCGGACACGAGATTTTATGAGACTTTTGACACATAATTTAGAATGCCAAAACAAAGGTTAATACAAATTTTCAGCTTATTACCTCTCATTCCGAGGTTGACCCCTTTTTTTGCCTTATTTGACTGGACTAGTTCGCATTGACTGATCAAAAAAAATTTCGAAAAAAACAGTTTTGCCAAAAAGTGATATCTCCGGCGGCCATGTTTGTTTTTTGTGATTCCGAAATTGTTTTCTTAAAAAGTCCCAAGGGAGCTGTGGACCAATTTTCAGCCATTTTGGAATTTTGTCTCTTTTCGTGGGTTTTTTTTCTAATTTCCCCGGACTATGTATTATCTGTCAAAGTCGAAGTTTCTGCATTCATATTGTCCCGCATTCTTGATTGGGGCGGAAGGAATCGTGTCGAATTCATCACATCTAAACATCTCTATCTCAGTGGTCACACTGAATCTAACAGCTGACCCATCTCTTTTACAGTGGCGGCTCGTAAGGTTTAGGATAACGGAAGCAATGAGGTGCGCGGCGAGCGATAAAAGTAAAGGTATCAGCGGCTTTAATTAAAAAAACTGAAAAATACCAAATATGAAAACGAATTAAGTAATTAACCCAATGCAAAAAGTATAAAACCGTACTACCAATCTATTTTGTTTTTATTTTAATATAATAAAAAAATAATATAGTAAGATACACATACAGTGGCGAACAGAAGTCAAGGTATCCCATATGTACACCATATAAAATAGCGAAATTTCGTATTTTTATTTTATTTTTAAAAATTGTAAAAAATTGTGATATTACAATATAAGTACCAAAACATTTTATTGAAATCCCACTGTTCGCCACTGCCACTGTATAGCACAATTCAAAAAAATAATCTCTCTTTATCCCTTCTTCTTGGATGGCGCTACAGTCCTTGCAGGACTCGGGCCTCTCGAAGTCTCCTCTTCCAGTCATCTCTACGTCTTGCTAGCTCTCTCCAATTTGTTATACGAAATTTCCGTATATCTGCTAGCACGTCATCTATCCACCTATTTCTTGGTCGTCCTACTCTTCTTCTTCCTGATGGTCTACCATTAAAAATCCTGGCTAGCATTCTATCTTCTGAAGCTCGTACAACGTGTCCGAGCCATCGCAGTCTATTCAGTCTTATGTATGTAGCTATATTAATTTCGTCATACATTTCTTGAAGTTCTTCGTTTGTCCTAATGCGCCATTCGTTCTGGTTAACCCTTACAGGACCAAATATTCTTCTTAAGATCTTCCTTTCGAAGATTTTAAGTTGATTTTCTGTTTGTTGGGTCAATGTCCAAGCCTCAGACCCATAGCATAGAACTGGGCGGATTAATGTTTTATATAGTCTGACCTTGCACTGTCTAGAAATTTCTTTGTTTTTTAGGACCGGGACTAGTGCGAAATAGGTTTTATTTGCGGCTACGATGCGTCTATGGATGTCGTCCTTTATCTTATTTTCTGCAGTAAGCATTGTCCCTAAATAGATCAAGTTTTCTACAATTTCCACACTATGATCATCAAGGCTGATACTACGCCCTAATCGTTGTCCTCGTTTTGATACGATCATATACTTTGTTTTTGTGTCATTTACTCGTAGATTGAACTTTGCTGAACTTTGGACAATTTTGGAAAAGGTTTCTTTTACATCTTGCGCCTTGCGTCCAATTATGACTATGTCATCTGCGAAGGCTAGTACCTGAATGTTCCTTGTGAAGATGCTATTTGCTCCATTAAGCTGTGTTTCCCTCATTATTGCTTCCAGAGCAATGTTAAAAAGTCCCTTTATCCCTATCATCATTAAAGAGAATCATAAAAAACATAGTGGAAGCTACAAAGTTATCAGCTTATTAAAGGCTTATTCAATACACACCTCCTGCCACCCCACCACATTAGAATAAACAATAGATAAAGAGAAAGTTCACCTACCCTCGATCTCTTTTTTCTTGACTCAAAAGAAAATTCATATTTTAGTAAGAGTCAAAACAAATTTCGCAGCAAATTTTCAAGAGCAACTCCACAGCAGGCGAAACCAGAACAGATAGTCCATTCAAAACGCGGTTTAGGGTGTTCCAACATAACAACGTTAAGAAAATCGAACCCTACAAGGATTTTGGGTCGCTGATCACGAAAATCGGGGTCCCGCGGTCCTAAAATATGGGCGTCACCCTTAAAATCGCAAAAAACACCCCTTTTTAAGGGTTTTCGCGATAATTTCAGTAATAATGAAAAATAATCCAATAAAATGCACTTTTTTAACTTCCCAGTAGGAAGTTATTGTAATCGGTCCGAAAATCGGATTCGAAATTTTCAATGTATTTACACGTTTCAAGGTCCCAATAGCATTTTAAGCAAAAATTTGAGAAGAAATATGTGTGTGTGTGTGTGTGTGTGTGTGCGTACGTATGTGGTCATTTTTTCCTGCACGATTTCGAGCGAACCGAAAAAGATATCGACTTCGTTCAGGTGCCGTTCGGTCAAGGAAATATGATCTGAAAAGATTTTCATAAAAATTGGTCGAGCCGTTTTTTTGTTTGAACGACTTAAGTGATTTTTGTACCAGCACGATTTCGCGCGAACCAAAAAAGATATCGACTTCGTTAAGGTGCCGTTCGAAGCGTATTAAAGGACATATGAATTGGAAAGATTTTCATAAAAATCGGTCGAGCCGTTTTTTTGTTTGAACGACTTAAGTGATTTTTGTACCGGCACGATTTCGCGAGAACCAAAAAAGATTTCGACTTCGTTAAGGTGCCGTTAGAAGCATGTTAAAGGACATATGATCTGAAAAGATTTTCATAAAAATCGGTCGAACCGTTATTTTGTTTGAACGACGTAAGTGATTTTTGTACCAGCACGATTTCGCGCGAACCAAAAATGATACCGACTTCGTTAAGATGCCGTTCAAAGCGTGTTAAAGGAAGTATGATCTGAAAAGATTTTCATAAAAATCGTTCGAGTCGTTTTTTTGTTTGAACGAATACTGGGAAGTTAATCTTGTGGACCGAAAGGGTCAAAAGCCACATCCCAACTAGTTCAATAATTATTTGCGAAGGGGGTTGATTTGTTCTAAATCAAGCTAAACTTTATAATCCAGTCCAGTCAAATGGTACATTCGCTGAACATTTTCTGAAAACAGCAATTTTTTTTTGTAATGTGTAGGGGGGTTGGTTGGGAGTATAAAACCGAGTTTTCGGGATCCGGAGGGGTGACGTTCGGCCGCCATCTTGTTTTGAGTGGTGAAAAATGGTTTTCCTTATTTCTCGGAAACCGTGAGTCCTAAAGAATTTTTGTAAAAATATTTTTTTTAGATAATCAAATTATTTACAACTTTCGTAAATAATGTTTTGCCGTAATATTAATAATAAAAAAGATATGGACGAAAAACGACAAAAATTTTGGGGGTGATGAGCTTTAAAGCGCTATAACTTTTTTATTATTGATTTTACATAAAAAATACCTTAGAGCTTTTTTGTAGAGAATTTTCTTGCGAATAATTTGATGTGGTCATCTATTGAATTAGAGTTGTTTTTGTAGATTTTAGAGCAATGCAAACGGAGAAGTTATAACAAAAGTTCTGCATATGCTTCCATCTATACACAGGGTGCATACCGTTAAGTTTACAAAGCGGCCGGCTGTGGATAGGTTTTGGATAGACGAACAAAAAATCGTATGGGAGGGGGGAGTAAATCGTAACGGTTTAGCAGCTAGGGCGTTATGTAGTTTTTTTGGTAGAGGTTTACATATCACCCTGTATTTTTGTAACCCTATGAGCTATTTTCATGAGTAAAGTATCAGTGTACGCAGAATACTCCTACCTATCTAAAACTGTAAAAGTCAAGGTTCTACCTTATCAACTTCCAGAGCAATGAGTCATCAAAGTCAAAATTTAGTTTTTTTTAACTAAGATTTCAACTAAAACCACCCTTTTCTCCAAAAAATACCTAGTTAACTAATTTTTTTTGCAGAATTGGAAAGCTTGGACAAACAACAAAAACAACCCTAATTCAATAGATGACCACATCAAATTATTCGCAAGAAAATTCTCTACAAAAAAGCTCTAAGGTATTTTTTATGTTAAATCAATAATAAAAAAGTTATAGCGCTTTAAAGCTCATCACCCGCAAAATTTTTGTCGTTTTTCGTCCATATCTTTTTGATTATTAATATTAAAGCAAAACATTATTTACGAAAGTTGTAGATAATTTGATTATCTAAAAAAAATACTTTTACAAAAATTCTGTAGGACTCACGGTTTCCGAGAACTAAGGAAAACCATTTTTCACCACTCAAAACAAGATGGCGGCCGAACGTCACCCCTCCGGATCCCGAAAACTCGGTTTTATACTCCCAACTAACCCCCCTACACATTACAAAAAAAATTGCTGTTTTCAGAAAATGTTCAGATGGCCCTTTTTTTGTACCATTTTACTGGACTATTATGATAGGGGATGATCCTAATGGGTTAAAACCACCCCTAAATCGACTGAAAATAAAAAATTTTTTTTCAAGTTTATGCTTCAAATTCGATTGTATGCGTATTGTCAGGCAAAAATAAATGATTTTCAACCCTTATGCCGGGTTTTCACTAGTAGAATTAGTGGTAGAGTATCCTGGTCAAGTACTAACTGCCCTGTGAACTCACCTAATGAAAACTCGGTTATAGTAGAGTAGAGTGGGATAGCACCGTGGTAAAGTTACTCTACCGCTTAAAAGTAGGCCAGTTACTCTACCACTAATTCTACTAGTGAAAACCCGGCATTAAGGGGTTAAAACTAACCCTAAAATTTTAAAAATCAGCTTTAAATAAAAAAAATTTGCAAAATTTTTTTTTTGTGTTTTTGCTTGAAACTGGGTTTGAATAGGTATTATCAGCCAAAAATTAAATACTTTCAACCCTTAAGGGGTTAAAACTACCCATTTAATTGGAAAAATCAACTTTAAATAAAAAAAATGTGCAAACAAACTTTTTTCGTTTTTGCTTGACATTGGGTTAAATAGGTATTATCAGCCAAAAATTAAATAATTTCAACCCTTAAGGGGGTAAAACTACCCCTACATTAAAGTTGAATTTTTTTTCTGTTTTTCGCTTGCAATTGGGTTGAATAGGTATTATCTGCCAAAAATTTATTATTTTCAACAACACCGTAACATACACATATCATGTTTATATTTTCTAATAAAGAATTTTTCAAATTGTTGATATTTTTTAGCCTATCTATTTTTGCACTAGAGAACCAAATGTTTTAATAATATTTCATCAAAAATAAAATTTCACTGCAAAAAAAAATTTAAATTTTTTAAAATTCAACTTTAATCTAGGGGTAGTTTTACCCCCTTAAGTGTTGAATATAATAAATTTTTGGCGGATAATACCTATTCAACCCAATTGCAAGCGAAAAACAGAAAGAAAATTCAACTTTAATGTAGGGGTAGTTTTACCTCGTTAAGGCCAGTATCCAGATCAGGTGAAAGTTCACTTGCTATCTTAAATGCGTGTAGAAAAAGGTGAGTGAAATGAGAGCGAACTTTTTTTTCGCTATCGTTTCGCTTACTAGTATCCAGTTCGAGTGAAATTTCACAGGTTAAAAATTTGATGAACAGGTGTCGTTGTTTCAATATTTCGCAGCGAAATGACCACGAACCCTCACTTCACGACTGTCTGTCATGTTTGGCTTTTCAGTTGCTACGCAGCAACGGTTATTTAAAAAAAATTAAATTGAAAAAATCAAATTTAAACATGGAAAATATCGAAATTGTAGGTTTTTTAATGGTTTTATTTAGCTTCACCTCGTATATTTGTTTGTTTGTTTGTTTGTTTGTTTGGTTCAAATCTTGCGACAGATTTTTCGTCTACTTCTACTGAACCGATTCTTATGAAATTTTGCCCACACATTGAGCTCCCGTGACAATGCAATCTGACAATTTTGTACAAAAATCATGATGGCGGTTCCAAGATGGCGGACGAATTTTGCAATTGTGTTCCGATTCCATTGAAAATCGGTATGGGGGGTTTGTAGGGCCACAAATTACGATTCTGTGGTCAAAATTTGAAAATTCAAAATGGCGGCGCCAATATGGCGGGTGAATTTTGCCAATGTGTTCTGAATCCATTGAAAATCGGTATCGGGGGGTTTGTAGGGCCACAAATGACGATTCTGTGGTCAAAATTTGAAAATTCAAAATGGCGGCGCCAATATGGCGGATGAATTTTGCCAATGTGTTCTGAATCCATTGAAAATCGGTATCGGGGGGTTTGTAGGGCCACAAATGACGATTCTGAGGTCAAAATTTAAAAATTCAAAATAGCGGCGCCAATATGGCGGATGAATTTTGCCATTGTGTTCTGAATCCATTGAAAATCGGTATCGGGGGGTTTGTAGGGCCACAAATGACGATTCTGTGGTCAAAATTGGAAAATTCAAAATGGCGGCGCCAATATGGCGGATGAATTTTGCCAATGTGTTCTGAATCCATTGAAAATCGGTATCGGGGGTTTTTAGGACCACAAATGACGATTCTGTGATCAAAATTTGAAAATACAAAATGGCGGATGAATTTTGCAAATACGTCCTAAATCCATTGAAAATCGGTATAGAGGAGTTTTTAAGGTTAAAAAAATGACGAATTTGTGGTCAAAATATTAAAAAAATCAAAATGGAAAATAATGAATCTGTTGTCAAAATTATAAAATTTAAAATTCACCAGAATTTTGTAAAAAGTAAAATCCAAAAATTACTGAATTAAGACTAAAAGGAATACAATAAGGTTATTTCATTGGAATAATTTTTGATGTTTTGAATGCACCCAAGTCGCTTAAGGGCTTTGGAAGGGCTATGTATTGAGGAGCTTGATTGTCAGAAATTAACAGGTAAGAAACCGTGCAATAAAGATGCAATGAAAGAGTTGGAAAGGATGAAGAGTTTGCATAATGATACGAGCCAAAATCAAACTAAAAACTAGAAAATAAAAAAAATAGGTAAAAAAACTTTTAAGTTAAATGGTTTTATTTGAAATCATAAGCTGTACCAAAAACTAGAAAATAATTAGAACACAAACATGGACCTTCTTGAGATTCCGACGTCTGGTAAGAAATCATGCTATAGTAGCCGTGCTGTTTTCTTATGTCGTATGCCAAGGTACCCTTTGTGTCGCTGCGTCAACGGATTAAGTAATATTCTGGGACTTTTAATAGACTAAAATAAAAACATGGGGCGCATAAAAACCTGTATAACCACTGTATAATTAAATAAGAACGACTTGTCTAGAAGAATGTGTTTCCAAGCCCACCAATATATTTCAAATGCGCCCCATGTTTTTATTTTAGTCTATTAAAAGTCCCAGAATATTACTTAATCCGTTGACGCAGCGACACAAAGGGTACCTTGGCATACGACATAAGAAAACAGCACGGCTATTATAGCATTATTTCTTACCAGACGTCGGAATCTCAAGAAGGTCCATGTTTGTGTTCTAATTATTTTCTAGTTTTTGGTACAGCTTATGATTTCAAATAAAACCATTTAACTTAAAAGTTTTTTTACCTATTTTTTTTCATTTCTATTCGTATATTTGTATTTTTATCTTTTTATGAAGGAAGTTTTGAATTCAATTATTGACTTTGAGTCTAGGCTTTAAGGGTTAAAATTATTTAATTTTTGGCTGATAATACCTATTCAACCCAATGTCAAGCAAAAAACAAAAAAAAATTTTTGCACATTTTTTTTATTTAAAGTTGATTTTTCCAAATAAAGGGGTAGTTTTAACCCCTTAAGGGTTGAAAGTATTTAATTTTTGGCTGATAATACCTATTCAAACCCAATTTCAAGCAAAAAACACGAAAAAAAATTCCCCTTAAGCGTTGAAAATCATTTATTTTTGCCTGACAATACGCATATATTCGAATTTGAAGCATAAACTTGAAAAAAAAATTTTACAATTTTTATTATTTTCAGTCGATTTAGGGGTGGGTTTAACCCTTTAGGATCTTCCCTTATCATAAAGTTTAGCTTGATTTAGTATAAATCAACCCCCTTCGCAAATAATTGTTGAAAAAAGTGCAATTTGTTGGATTATTGCGTTCGATTTTCTTAGCGGTGTTATTTTGGAACAACCCCCCCCCCCCCCAACCGCATTTTGAATGGTCTAAGATTACCAGAAAACGAAACCAAGAAAACAAAGAGAATAAGGTGGATAGAGAAAATTTGTCTATGTTCGACTTGTCATATCCCCCTTTTCGGTTCCGAAGAAGCTGCGTATAGTGTAGCTTCTGAGGCAACTGTGTCAACCATAACCTTCTATATTCACAAGCCATGAACAAGAATAGATATTGAGAGAATCGGACTACCAAATTCTCCAAATTACATTAACAACATAACGTGACTTCACCGAGTTGTGGTCCGATTGAGCGGAAATTCGCTCTCAATATTTTTCTTGTTCATGGCTTGTAAATATAGAAGGTTATGCCGGATCCACACGTTTGTCAAGGCTTAACAAGCGTTCGCAAATTCAAAACGCTTGCTTAAAACAAACGTGTGGTGTGGACGCATCACAAACGCTTGCCGCAAACTTCTTTTACAAGCGTTCGAAAATTGAAAACGTTTGCTTTGGTTTGCCGAGCATTCACACTCGACCGGATCGGCCACAAGCGTCGTCAAGCTTACGCAAGCCAAGCCAAAAGCCTTATCCACACGTTTGAGTTTGTGAATGCTTGCCAAGCCTTGACAAACGTGTGGATCCGGCATTATGGTATCAACGCAAACCTTTGCGTGCGTGTGAGTTCAATTAAATTGAATGTGTTGGACTTTTCACGTTGATTTTCGGTGCCAAAGAAGCTGGAGATATCTATTACAGCTTCCCTACGTCGTGTTAAGCCTCGTCCACGATAAGAGCGGCGAGCGTCATCAGAAAAGTTTAATGTCTCGAATTAGAGGTGAGCGGCAGTAGAGCGGCACTTTAGTATTGCCGTTCTACCGCTCTCCACTCGTATCGTGGCCTAAGCTTTACTCTTTGGATACAGTAGTATGATAAAGTTGCATTGTACATTTTATATAAAAAATATGTTCATTGCTTGCTTAGTGTTTCCAGAGGAGGAAATATATTAACATTTTGTTTCTGATTAAATTTAAATTAATTTTTATGAATTTTCCTATTTGGTCAAGGGAAGCAGTGCTTCCTTTGCTTCCAAAGAGGAACCGCCACTGCTCTTTTACATCCTAGGAGCACAGATAAGTAATATACAGATGCTCAGTCGCTGTATAAAATCGTGTCCCGTATCAACATTTCGCTAGCCAGCTTTTCCCTCCTCTAGCCAACTAAATTTTGTGTACAAAAGAAATGTTGCAGCCAAGTGTCTTAAATGTAGCTGGCTAGGGCGTGGCAACGTTTGGTCGAATTCCAGCAACACAGAGAAGCGGTGTGAGAAGCAAAATAGCTACGAAGAGTGCGAGGGATTGACGTCACTATCAACATTCGTTCCCATCTGTGTGTGCCACCCACTCCCACTCCTCGTAGCTATTTTGCTTCGCAATCGTAGCCTTGTACGCTGCTGTCTCTGGCTATGCGGGATCCCGCACCATTTTTGCGGGATCAGAAATGCGGGACTAGACATGCGGGATCCGCGGGATCTGCGGGATTTGATCAGTAGAATGACTTGTTAAAAGAACCGGGACTAAAAGAAATACTAACAATATTGCAAAGTATTAACAATTTATGTGCTGTGCGTGTATATGAACGTGATCAATGTCACTACGACTACGACAGGGGATTCTCCACGTGAATTGAGCGTACGGGGATTACCTTTGCGGCTAATTGTATTGTTTGTCAAACAAACTACTGAATCAGTCATACAAAGTATTCAGGGCAATTCTGAACTACGCTGGAATTGATTAGGCTGGAATTTTCTTACATCGGTAGCATAAACTCTGTTGGGGCCGTATTTGGTTTTGCGAGCCGATATCGATTTCTGTCGATAAATAAAAATTGGCATTTGGCAACACGGTATCGACAACCTTATCGTGTCTATACGTGTGGATCAAGTCGTTTGACGTTTCATCATTCATCGACCTGGATATATTCTCGGTTATTTCTTATCCCGTACAATTCTACGGATATTTTTTGCTATTCACGGAAAGCAAATATACCAATTTAAAATTTTTACAGAATTACAAATTCATTCATATTGATTCAATATTTAAGCCGTTTTCTTTGAAAGTGGTGTAAGTCCACTTTATATAATATAGAGATATTTAAGGGTTTGCATTTGAATGGATTGAAAAATATTGGTATATGTTAATACGCTCAATTTACGTTTTTTAAATATTAAATTGATTTAATTTTATAATGTGATCGCTTTTAAAGTATTAGTTAAAAGAAACTTATACACTACTTTCAAAGTCAACAAAATATGAAAATCATACATTGATGAAATATTAAATATGGGATTTCGATTGAATCAAAGCAATTTTTCTTATGAAATTTTTATTAAATATGTTAAAAAAACAAAGTAAAAAGGTTTTATTCTAATATTTCTTCAGGTAATGCCATTTATATAATATTCATTACAACTTTATATTAATATGTTCCATTTTCCATTTTTTCATTTTGAGAAAGTAGCCAAGATATATTGGAGGAATATAAGGTAATAGATCCATTAAATCGTTGAATTTTTGGGATGCGATGGATGAATATCAAGGTGGTAGTATTATAATATTCAAATTTTCGTGGTTTTCCAAGTGTGGGGGACAAAATCTAATGTTTTAAACTCCCCATTTTCATCAAATGAAGTTTTATTCAGCATTGTATATGGTTTGTTTTTTAAAAACCTTATCCAACATATCTTCAGCCAAGTTACCGCTTCACCATAACTACTTTTCCGTCTTTTTAGAACTAACTACTAAACTAGTAGTTTCGTCGAAACAAAATCATATTGTTTCATTTCATGTAAAATAAACTTTCTACGTTTTCGGCATTGTTGTGTGATGGTATAATAATTTGTAGGAATAAACAGTAATTTTTGTTCTTATGGACGTCTCGATAGTTCCAATATCGGCATATTTTGAAAGTTAAGAAGTAATTATATTTGTAATTTAATTAACTAGCTAAATTTATATTGACAAAATGATGAAAATTTTGAATGATTTTTTTGGGAGCTGTTTATACATAAAAAGTTCATAGCAGATAGCATTGAATGTTATCATTAACTAACTTTTTGTCAAAAATGGACTTACACCACTTTCAAAGAAAACGGCTTGATACTTTATTTCATTTTTTTAATTTTCACTCACAGCTTTATTCAATTTTGAGATTTCGAAACTTCAAAACTTAGAAATCAACTTAGGTATCAACTTTATCCAAGCCGCGAAAATCGCGGTCGGTGAATACGAAATATCCACGATATTTATATGCGGGCCTAAAATTCCCAATTTAGACATACAAAAAGTTTCTATTTTAATTATATATAAGTGGTTTTTTCTACCAAATACGGTCCCTGTAACGAAGAGTAATTTCGAAATTACAATTTATGCTACTATGTAAGAAAATTCCAGCGAAATCAATTCCAGCATATTGGAATTGGCCTGAATATTTTGTTTGACTGACTAAAGTATAGTTTTTTGACATACAACACACTCTTATTTCATATAATACTTCATAAATTCATGAACGTCACTACTTAGAACAAAATCTATGATTTTTTTTTGCAGTCCCGCAAATCCCGCGGATCCGCGGGATTGATGACCTCGATCCCGCGGGCTTGAGGGATTAAGAATTTGATGCGGGATTGGATTCCCTAGCTGCAACATTTAGGGTGAGTTGCACCAACTAACTTTAACGGTAACAAAAGCTTAATCGGCTGTCAAATCTCGGGTTAGGCAAAAAGGGGGTTGCACCGTCTAACTATTGTTAAAATGACGTCACATTTTAACGTTAACTTTAACCAAGCAAAGTCGGCTGGTGATACTTTAGTTAACTTATGGCAGTTGTAAAATTTTCAATTAATTTCCGGTTATAATACATAATTCTATTTTAATTATAAAAAACTTTTTAAACAAATTTGTGTTGTGTTTTTAATACATAATTTTATTCTTAATTATAAAAAACTTTTTAAAAAAGTTTGTGTTGTGTTTTTAATTCATAATTTTATTCTAAAAAAACTTTTTAAACAAGTTTGTGGTGTGTTTTTAAAAATAAGTGAATATAATAACAATGTCTTTATTACGAGACATAATTTGGGAGAGCAGTTCTTCCGAAGATGAAGATATAGTTCCTAGAGACAATTTACGTCGTAAAAGAAAAGTTTATCTTTCCAGAACCGACAGATTTGCAAAGTGGGATGACAACTCATTTGTAGATAGATTTCGGGTTTCCAAAAATCTAGCCCGTGCTTTGTCCTTAAGTTTGGAGCCTTTTTTAATGCCGTCATCTAAGAAGTAAGTGCTATAAATTTGTGTATTTCTTCACACTACTTACAAATATTGGTGTACTGTAATATATATGAGCCACATGTTCAAAAAATCTTTATTATTGCTTTGGAATTTTATGTCTGTGGATCTTTCCAAAGATGTATCGGCGATACAGCTGGTGTACACAAATCAAGTGTATCCAGAATTATAAATAATGTAAGCAAAGCAATTGCAAGAATGCGTGGAGAATGGATATCATTGCCCAAAAATTCGCAAGAAATGGAAAAGGCGGCAACAAGATTTTACGAAATAAGTGCTTTTCCTAAAGCCATTGGAGCCATTGATTGCACCCATATAAGCATTAAATCTCCAGGTATGTACAGTACATGCATTTTATTAAATACATGGTATGCATTTTATTAAATACCTTGAATATTTTGTAGGAGGTTTAGATGCGGAAAATTATAGAAATAGGAAATTAAGTTTTTCAATCAACGTACAAGCAGTCTGCAACGCAGACTTGTATATCACAAATATTGTGGCTCGTTGGCCAGGTAGTAGCCATGACAGCTATATATTTAACAACAGCACGCTGAAGAGCAGACTGGAACTAGGAGAGTTTGCAGGATATTGGTTGCTCGGAGGAAAAGGCTATACGATTAAACCGTATTTGTTGACGCCTCTCCGTAACCCTGTGACAAATGAAGAAAAATTATATAATGAGAGTCAAATTAGAACAAGAAATGTAGCGGAGAGGATGTTTGGATGCTGGAAAAAACGATTTCCAGTTCTTTCAATGAAAATAAGGACCAATTTGGACAGAGTTCAACCAATTATAGTCGCTACTGCGGTGCTGCATAATATATGCAAAAAAATGAAAGAGCTAATGCCATCATCCAGGGAAGACATAAATTTACTACCTGACGAAGATGATCCCGAATATCGTGCAAGTATATCTAGAAATGATGAGGCCAATAGGATTACATTAATAAATAATTATTTTAGCAGACTGCAGTAGGTTTATTTTTATGTTATTTAATTTAAAATAATATATTTGGGAAAACAGAATCAATTAAATAAAAAAGTTTATTTAACTTCTATTCTTCTTTATTCAATTTAGTTTTTAACATTTCAATCTCTAATTGTATTTTTGCAACAGCTAGTTTGTGGATTTCTTCATTATGCCGTAATTGCTGCTCATGCAATTCTTTTTGTTGGATGATACTATCTTGCATCTTCTTGCATTCCAGCTCCTTAAGTCCATCAAGGACTTCGATTTTTTTTCTGTTTAATTCCGTCCTTATCTCGTTATCGCACTGCAGTTTTCTGCGTTTGGTCATACCTGATAACAATAAATGAAAAATATATGATTTTATTTGTAGTCTATAGTACTCTAACGTTTTAAAGGCGATGACAATGGTCGTTTTAAGGACGAGTACGGTGTACTAGTGTCGAACACTTCTTTTGGCGCTTGACTAGTTTTTTCCGCACATGACTGACTGTCAGTCATTACCACCACTTAGAATATACAATAAATTTTAAAAACAAAATGTTTTAGTCTATATTAATTCTATCAATTAAATCAGAAAAATTTTAATATAATGTTTACCTCTGTTGTTGAATAAACTGTATCAATTTCGGGGCTCGTTTTCTCTGTAGGCTACCAATAATAATATATTGCATTATAGGTAGGATAATTCAGATATATTTCACTAAGCTGATGTCTAAAAATTATTTTAAAGGTACCTCTAGAACAATGATGTCGTCATCATAAATTGCTTCCATTCCATCAATGGCTTGTGACATTATTGATTTCAGCCAATTCGTTGAGTCCTCAGAAGCAGACAACGGCGGAGGTGGAGTTAGCCGTCCACCACCAGTTTTATACATTTTTTGGCGCTCCATGCTAGCCTCCTGATAAGAAATATAAAAACAAATTTCTCATTGTTTATAAATAAGTGCAAATTACTCTTTTCACCATCTTCTTCAAATTCTCAAATTTATATTTGAGTTGCTTCACAGTGCGTGGTATTTCGCCTACAGCATTAAATTGAGAAGCGATGCAACTCCAAGCCTTTTCTTTTTGTTTGACGCTCGTTCCATCTGTCTTCTTACACATCAAGACATCCGCATATTTGGCAATCAACGATTGCAGGCGATCAGTTTCATCCTTGCTGAAATTAGTACTACGTTCTCTAAAATACAAGAATTTTATTTAACAAGAAAATTAAAAAGGGTATTCACGATTCGGTGGAAACAGGTCTAGCTTCGTAGGTTTGGGTGCAACGTAGGAAAACTTTCCAACGATACAACAACAATTGTACAGAATGAAACTTTCCAACACTGCAAAAATTTTCTAGACCCCCGAGCCAGTGTAAAGTTTTCCTATGGCAACGAGAAATCAATTGGCATGTGGCGATTTTGTTTCAAGTATTGGCGATTTTGTTTAAAGTGTTTAATTGTTTTAGAAAAATCGCTAGCGAACATGTAAAAAAAGAAAAAAACGAAAAATAGATCGAAACCAAATAAAAAGTAGACTAGCTTGACAGTTCTTGACAATCAGCTGATGAGAATAACTCTAATTTGTCAAGGGGCGTTCACGATATGAAGAAAACAGCTCTTGGAAAAATAACCCTGGGAAACATTTCCTACGAATCGTGAATACCCTTAAAGTGTAAAACCCGGTAGTGATCAAAGCATATTAATATATTTTTAATGTAATTCAAGATGTATTATACTTACTTTGTTTGAAAATTACCAAAAAGGCTCGTCTTACTTTTCGGTTCATTGGCCATTTCCAATAAAACTCACAAACCGTTAAACTTTTAATAAATTCACTAAACTGTAAATTTATTAAAACTACAATCGTTACTGTCATTAATCACCTGGAAATGTGTACGTTTGCTTACAGAATTACCAACATCAGTAGAAAATCCTTTTTTTGCCAGAGGAAATTTAAGGATATTTTACGACAAAGCTTTTAACGATAGCTTTAACAAAGGATAGTGTGGTGCAACTCAATTTTACTAACCGGAACTTTAACAACCTTGTTATTGTTAAAGTTAATTTTAACAATAACTTTAACCAATGATTTGGTGCAACTCACCCTTAAATATTTTGCTCGGATTAATCACTTTCGGCAACATGGAACACGTTTCGCCTATTCGACTGGGCATCTGTATATTACTTATCTGTGCTGGGAGTAACATTTTCCGAAGATCTGCGGTGCCTGGTATTCCTCAAGAGATACAAGTATCTCCTCCTGAGTGGTTATTCTGTAACTATGAGAAAGTGAGAACGTGAAAAGTCTTTTCATTCTCATTCTCATCGGGTCTTCTCATTTTGAGTTCTTATTTTTGTCAGCAAAGCGATTCTATTCTTCTATACCCTAAAGCTACTGACAGAATCAGGCGCAAACGCCGTGCGGACATTGGCTTCGCGGTATGTGGCGACTTTTCACTGACATGATGTTGCGGTGTCGGCGGCGCGCTCCGACTTTGAACACAACAACGAAATCAAAGTGACAAGTGGACGTGATTGGAAAAAAAATTGAAAAACCTGAATGATTTACATATAATTTTTCTATCCTACAGGGTTTGTCTTTTTTTTAGGTGCTAATTTAATTACCCCAATTTGGAAAAATAAAGATTTTCATTAAAAAATATAAAAATCAACAAATTTGCTATCACAGCCAACACCAACACACGACTCCAAACATATGCCCACCACCACCAAAACACGACTCAAAACACAAACATCTCTTGACACACGCGGCGGCAACGCGCAGAAAGTAGAAAGTAAAGCAACTTGCGCGGTGTGTGCGTAGCGTAAAACAGCATTTCGTTAGTGCGCATTTGAATACACTACTTCTATTCTCTCTGTCATTGCCCGCACCGCCTTTGCGCCTGTTTCTGTCAGTAGCTTAAGGGCGCGCGCACACAGAAAGCGGAGCGGAGCTGAGCTTATCAGCTCTGCGCTAACTTTACATTAAAATCCCCGGTGCTGCGCACACTGTGAGCTGAGCGGAGCTAGCTCACAGTGTGCGCAGCACCGAGGATTTTAATATAAAGTTAGCGCAGAGCTGATAAGCTCAGCTCCGCTCCGCTTTCTGTGTGCGCGCGCCCTAAAGTGAGATATTCCAGTGAGAAATGAGCTGAATGTAGTTCACATTGGAAATTCTCACTTCTATAAACGTCAAACGTGTCATATTTTGTACTTAATCGAGTGGCATACTTTGTTTTACATTTCAAATTTACGTTTTTTGCAATAACCGTTGAACTTCAAAAGTTACAGATTACTTATTTTCAGGGAAAATAAATGCAAGGGCTATTTTCCACCATCTTTAATGACACCAACATTTAAATGAGTGGCACACTCCCCATTTTTTTTGCGCCGGAGGCGGGAACAATCTATAGATTCAAATCTCCAGAAATTAATAAATATGCTATATTAAACTGCAGGAAAAACTTAAAGATAAAGGGCCTTCAGCAATTGGAAGTCTGTAGCTGAATAAGTCATTTGCTCGCGCAACGTGCATTATTGACTTGGCCCATACTTATCATTTGCCAAGTCCACATGCAGCTTAAGGAAATTTACAAGGGCGTTTTTTTGCTCCTCGCTCGGCCAACAACTCTTTTAAATCTCGATATATTATTAAATCTACAAAACACTACTTACAATTTATTTTCAAACTGTTAGTTTTTGAAAATTAAAAGGTTTCGTACTTCTCACTGAGAAAACGCAATACAATTTTTAAAAATTGTACGTTCAACGTTTGTTTAAATGACCTGTTGTTATTTGAAAATGACAAGTTATCGCATTTCTCACTAGAAAATTTTTGGTGAGAAGTCATTTTTCACCATGAAATAATTTGATGCATTGTACCGGCACAATGGAGCTCCTTGCTGGTGACAGCAAGGCTACTGCCATCGTGCTTGGGTAAACATAAAAAATTTTGAAAGACCACCTCCTCCCTAGTTTCCTAAATTCTTATAGGGGATGCTAAACCGGCCACACGGTTTACGCTAGCTCGCCGGTGGGGGCGTGGGGTTGTGTGACCGGGACTCTACACATATGATTCACCACTTACCTATTAGTTAACAGGGAGATCTCTTCATACCGTTCTTATACTAGGTTAGCCAAAGGTATTCATCGCTGGAAGTTCTCACCGACCTGGTGGACCTGTAAATATTCAACGCGACTTCGAGATGACCCTGGAGAGAAAGCAAAACCCGACCATCCTGGATAAATTACCCCCTTAGGCTGTCATGCCTAGTAATACTAGTGGAATTAAAGAAATGGACAACAAATATATTATATAATAATTACAAGTTAATATAATATATTTAATTAACACCAAAATGAAGATAAGTTTGAAGTAACTATTAGATAAGTGTACAGAAAAAATAACCTTACAATATAGGTAATGTGGATGCAACCATCTATTACCATTAAACAACGCGGTCCAGCCAACACCGGACAGGAAAAATACAAATCGTCGCTCTGGTACCAGTCGAGGATTCCTGTTTCTGTTACAACATACACATTCGAAAAAAGTAATACGTAAGTGGAATCAAAGTAATTACCTCAATCTTGTTATTAATTACGTTGTGTAATATAAGTACAAGTGTACAAGAGTACAATTTTAATGGAGTAATATAAGTTGTTTTCTTTCTTTGTGATAGATAATTATGGTATATGGCGTAAATATATATATTTATATAGGTTAAACAATATAATAAAATTTGAATATAATTGTAATATAATTAAAGGGTGAATGTGTTAATTATCTATGAGTGTTATTATTTATTTGTTAGGCTACAAAAAGATATAACAAAACAAAACGAGCTTACTGCGAAAAAAATTTTGTCTTTAGTAACCTGGATCATTAACCCATGAATAAGATTCATTGAAGCACTGTTTCAATCCCTCGTAGTTTCTGATGAGAAAAACTGGCATGCACTAAAAATTTACAATCCGTTTTGGAACTTCATTGTACACCTTTTCTTACATTTAGCCCAATTATAGAGGTAACAATAATTAACAATAATTATTAGTCAAAACTGAAATCAATAACATTTTAGCTGAAAAAAAATAGACAGACTCATGCGACTAAGGTCAGTTTCTCTTTTAATATCTGGTAAGAATCCCTGAAAACTTCCAGCCTGTAAACAGCCAAATGGACTGTTGTGCAAAATCAGAAATTTTCCTAGAGTCTTTAATTAATGTCATTAAATTTCGCCTAAAATCACTATGCTTCGTCTGGACCCAAATTCACTTTTTGTGTTCTTCAATTTCTTTTAAATTATCAATTATACCTGGTGTGCACTCGGAGATCCAAGTAAATGATGCAACATTGGTGGTTTTTTTTTTAATTTTGAATATCTCCCTTTTTCATATTTGCATTAATAGGAGCACCAATTTTCAAATCACAATCCTGAATTGCAGAATCCTCCGACCAGCAATCGAAACAGCCTGTTGAATTTGTGCCTTATCCTCGACAGACACCTACCAATTTTGAGTTCTTCCGACCTTCTACTTGACCATAGGCAACAGAACTAGTTTTCAGTATTGGAGCACACCATTTAAGTACAAACTACTAATTAAACTTTATTTCAAAGACATCCCTATGAACCATCGGGATCGCAGCTTAAAAAAACCTCTGCTTACGTCCTTTTACGTCTATATGTCTCCCAATATCGACTATATTTCCTCACGGCTCAATCCCGTCTGTCAGAAAAAATCTATTTTTTCCCATTCTCAGAAAATTTTTGTTTTCATTCGCCTACGTGATTCAAAAATTTTTCGAATACTTAAGCTTCCTAATGCTATGGACACACATGTGGTTTCGATACCATGGTATTCAAATACCACGTAGTATACCAGATGTGTGTCACCTAATACCAGGTCAATACCATTCCAAAAACTTGGTATACTATCATTCGACGTGGTATCGAAATGAGCCAATTTTTCTTGGTTTCCTTATGCACAAACCTGGTATAGTGGCCTTTTAACTGCTAACAACGCCATTATATAGAAGCGGAAAATAAAAACACCTAATTTTGCCATTTTAAAAATTAAAATTTTGAGTAAATAAAAATTTAGCTGTGTTTTTGGTGAAAAAAAAAGAAAATTTTCTAAGTGAAAAGTTTTACTTTCGATTTCAAGCATATTTATTGACGTAAAAGAGCACAAACTGATTCGTTTTCCATTTTTAAAAGCTTTACAAATAACAGTCAGTTGAGAGCTGTCAACAGTATACCACAAAAAGATATGTGTCAGGGGTTAGTATACTATGTAGTATAAAACAAGCTTGGTATCGATACCATGGTATCGAAACGAAACCACATGTGTGTCCATAACATAAGTGGTTATGAATAATTTCTGAAATTTCCGCGAGATGGGGGAATATTTCGTAAGGAGAATTCTTTTATGTAATTAACCGACCGTTACATACCCTCGGGTCCACAAAGCCGACTTGCAAGGCAGTGAGGAGCCGAAAAAAAACGGTAGGTTTTTTTTAGCCGTAAGAATTAGTGTTTGGCGCCAATGTGTGGCTCGTATCACACCCTGAGATTCAGAGTCTCATGCCACAGCTGCAGAGCTAGCCGGGCATCCAATATCTAAGGCTTTACCCAAAATCGGTGATAATGTAGTCGTGCTGTCTAAATTAAAATTTGAGAGATGGACAGTCTGACGAGTCTCTCGGAGGATAAATCTGGAGTTTTTAGGGATCCGGCGGCAGCCAATACCACATTGTCCCCCTCCGGGTCTCTACGATCCTCCAGACCTCCACGCCGAAAATGTCTCCTTTCGGTCCATCGGGTCAGTCTCCAGCAATACCACATTGCCTTTGACTTTCCCCGGTGGATCGCCAGGACCACCATTCGCCGAGAGTTGTTCTACAGACTGACCGAAAAGCAAGGAGGTGTACCATCCGCTAGGGAAGCTACCTAAGCGGATTACGGCACCCTATTAATAACCGGTGAAGCCGGCGAAATGCCTTCTTAGGGCTACTCCGAGGAGCGCTTGCTGCGAGGACAATCAGGGTCGTAGGTCTTTGGAGTGATAAACGCCTATGACTTTACCAGCCAAATCCTCCAGCTCGTACAAGCTAGTTCCAATTTTTGTCCGTATCCGGGCTTTCATAAATCTCGGTGCCAACTTGGCACTGAAGCGTCCAGCTCGATTACTCGCCCAGAAGGTTCTTCTGTACACCTCATCCCCAGGTCGAAAACTGCCCACTCGGCAACGTAAGTTATATCGAGTAGTATGCCTGGTATGCGCAGCGGCTAAATTTAGCGCTACTCGTTCACGCAGTATCTGCAATTTGTCCGTCAAGGGCAAGAAAGCGATGTCACCTTCCTGGAAAACGTTCAGTTTCTTCAGGACTGGATAAGCTGATCATATGGCTACCAAAAAGGGCCTGATACGGTGACATGCCTATTGCCTCGTGGTGGGCGCTACGAAGAGCACATTCAATGGACGAGAGATGTCTATCCCACTCACGCTGATCCTCCTTTAAATACGCCCTGATGGCGGCTAATACCGATCGATTCACCCGCTCGGAGGCGTTAGGGTGAGGCGAATATACGGCTGTGCGCACATGTCGCACGCCATAATCGGTTAACAATTTAGCAAACTCTTTGGATGTGAATTGCCGACCATTGTCGGAGAAGATGGTTTCAGGAACTCCAAAGGTATGAAAAATAGTTTGCTCGAGGAACTTGACGGCCACCGCCGTGGTCTCAGCGGACACGGGGTGTAAGAAGGCAAACTTGGTGAAGGCATCTAACACAACAAACACTGCCGTGTGACCTTTCCTCGACCGGGTGTAAGGACCTAAGAAGTCTACGTACAAAAATTGGAACGGCTTCGACGCATCCATGGCGTTGCCCATAGGTGGTCGAAGTACTGAACTGGGGGCTTTAGTGGTCTTGCAGACCTCACATTGGGCGATGAATTCCCGCACCTGCTTGGACATACCTGGCCAAAAGTATTTAACTTTAAGACGGGTTAGAGTCTTCCCTACTCCACCATGAGAGGTTTGAGGTGGCAAGTGAGCCGACTCGATGAGAGGCGTGGTCAGTTCCGTTGGAACCCACTACTTCCAGGTTAGGTCGTCAGCAACAGAGTCTCCAGTACCTGGGGATGTACGCTGGAACACGTACCCATCTTCAACTCGCAGGTCTGGTAACTGCGGTGAAGATTGCCTGATTCGTTCAACCAGACGAAGATAATTAGGGGATTTGAAGGACGTGGCATTTAAGTCCACGTCGAAACACAGGGACAGATCGTCAACGCAATCCACGCGTGACAAGGCATCGGGAACCACATTGTGGGTGCCTTTACGGTGTTCTATCGTGAAATCGAACCCCTGAAGCTTAAGACTCCACCGGGCTAAACGTCCGTTGAGCTCCTTCTGGCCCATGAGCCACTTCAGACTTGCATGGTCAGTAATGACTGTGAAAGCCTGTCCCTCCACATAAGCCCTAAACTTCTTTATACTCAACACGGCTGCGTAGCACTCGAGCTCAGTAATGGTGTAGTTCCGCTGTGCTCCGTTCAATTTCTTGGACATATAAGCAACAGGATGTTCTCCTCCATCCATGTCCTTTTGAAAGAGCACACTACCTACACCAGTCCTGCTGGCATCGCATTGAATATAAAAAGGTTTAGAAAAATCTGGAGTGACTAGAAGAGGAGCTTCTGTCATCAGCTTTTTCAAAGTCTCGAACGCCTGCTGGGCCTCATCACTCCAACTAAATGGTTTTGTCTTCAAACAATCCGTGATAGAAGAAGCCACGCTGGCATAATTGTGGATGAAACGCTGATACCATCCGGTCATACCCAAGAACCTCCTAGTCTGCTTATGAGACTTCGGAGTCGGGAATTCCGTGATAGCCGTCACCTTGTTAGGATCTGTTTTCAGTGTCCCATCACCAATTATGAAGCCGAGATACTTGACTTCAGTCACGCAGAATTTGCTTTTAGCCAGATTGAGTGTTAACCCCGCACGACGGAGACAGCTGGCGACTTCGTCCAAAAGCCTTAAATGAGAGTCAAAGTCAGGTGAAACTATGAGCAGGTCGTCCAAATAGACAAAGACGTTCTCACGTAAATGTCCAGGAATGCTCTTGTCCATCATGCGACACATGCGCTGTGGGGCATTACACAAGCCGAAAGGCATGACTGTAAACTGGTACAGGGGACGACCGGGGACAGTGAACGCTGTCCGCTCTCGCGACTTCACCTCTAATGGAATTTGCCAGAAAGCATCCTTAAGATCCAAACTCGTGATGAACTTGGTGTCTTGAAGACGACCAAGAAGACCATCGATGTGTGGCAGGGGATAGGCGTCTTTGACAGTGACACTGTTGACCTTGCGAGAGTCAAGACACAGGCGGACCTTGCCTGGTTTACGAACTAACACCACTGGAGAATTCCAGGGACTGTTCGATGGCTCAATCACCCCCAGAGCCAACATCCTGTCCAACTCGCCATACATCAAATGTTGAATAGCGGGTGAGACAGGATAATGCCTCTGCTTAATGGGAACTGAGTCACCAGTGTCTATCGTGTGTTCTTCCAGGTGGGTCTTTCCCAGTCCTAAGACATCGAAAGAGGGAAACCTGGCCTTGACCCGCTCCAACTGCTCGCTTTGCAAGGACGTTAAGTCGTGCATGTTAGCAGATGCAGTTGAAGCGTTTAACTCGCAGACTAAATGGGGAGCGATGCTGAAAAGTTTCCAAAAATCGATCCCTAGATACAGTCTCTGGCTGAGACTGGGCACCACATAGATGGTCATATCACGGGTCCGTCCTCCACAGGAGACCGGAACCCGGATGTAACCGCAAATTCTTTGTGAAGCCCCGTCAGCAGTTTGCAACGCAGTGTGCAAAGTATAGACTGTCACTTCGGGATGATTGGCTAGAAAGGATTCAGCATCTCTTCCCAGACAGCTGATACTGGCGCCACTGTCCAATAACCCATTCACCTCCTCATGAAGTAAGGTGACCTTAGTAAAAGGATGAGGATCTGACACGTCAGAGATGAAAGCAGAAACAAGTTTCTGCGAAAGATGTCGCTTCTCCTTAGCTCGTACTCTAATTTGGGGAGGGGTATGCCGAGAATGCAGGGAGTCCACAAAAGGTGGCTCCGAAAAGATGCGTGCACGAGTGGAGATATATCTCTTCCAACGGGAAATAAAGGAGAGTCTGACCTCCTCGGAGGGAAAAGATGGAAGAGCATCATTTGACGTAAAGTCGCTGATGGTAGACGTAGCAGGTATATATGAAGTGGACGAGGGAATAACGGGCGAGCTTAGCTCGGGCGCGGACTCCCGTATGGTCTCGCGCCCCTGCTCCAGTTTCCCTGGCAGGTGGGGCAGACTGGTGTCACGACTGCTGGCTTGCCGCACTTGTAGCAAAACAGACCACGAGTTTCCGATGGGCAGTCCATAAAAGGATGACCCTGCTGCTGACAATTCCAACAACGGAAAGGTCGTGGATTCGTCGTAAACTGACGCGGCGCTGTCATCTCATCGACTCCTTGCGAGGATATGTCCGGTGGTAATGAATTCGATTCATTCATTGTCGAGTAGTCGACCTCGTGTATTTGCCGATCGGGCCTTCGTTCCAGACGTTTCTGCTTATGCCAGCGTTCGGCGCGGATGCAGACTTCCCGTAGCTCATGCATTGTGGTGAAACGTTGGCCTATCACCACTGAACCTAAAGGTGCGTCCAAATTCTGAAGGATTATGTCCACCAACTCCACCTCCGGCATTGGATTGGACATTCTGTTATACAACGACAACATTTTTGCGACGTAGTCATCATATGAATTGTTTTGTTGTTTCAGTTCCAACAGTCGTTTTATCAGTTCAAAGTCTGACTCACGACTCCTAAACTGTCTGGTGAGATGACCTTTCACCGTTTCCCAATCTGGGTCACGGACTTGGCGGCGAAACTGGGACCAGTACCAGTCCTCGGCTCGGCCTGTGAGTAAAGCCGAAATATTTCGACATAGCTCAGACTGGCTGACCCACTCGTCGCGTGCCCTCAGCTCCAACCGGAACAAAAATTCTTCTGTCGACAGCGCAGAACTTGATGTTCCAGGTTGAACAAGAGAACTTGATGTTCCAGGTTGTAACTGGAGACTTGCGGCGATAGGTTCCGGTTGAAGCTTCCCTTCTGCTGTCGGTATGTACGGGCTCAACCGGGGGATGGTGACGATCCATACGAGGGGGTATCGGAATCTCCGCAGCACGCTGTTGGGCCCGCAGTGCCTCTAGTTCCCGTTGTACCTGTTGGAGTTGTTCCTCCGGGGTGGGATCGTTGACTTCGGAAAGTGACGACTCATCAAGGTCGATGTGAGATTCGTCTGGACGATCGCTTTGGCCAGTGTCGAGAGCGGTTTTCTTTCCGCCCCTAAGTTCCATTTATACGACGTATTACCCAGAAATCCGAAAATTATGAATGGGGATGTTTTCGGGTTACTATCCGTTATAAAAACAATACCCGTTAAAAGTATACGCCACCAGATCGGGACTAACCAACAAAAGAAGCAACTGAATAAAAATGATGATAAAGTCGGTACTACTACGGTAACTGTAGATATCCTAATCAAAAACTTCCGTGAGCCGACTAACAATAGTTGTGATACTCGCAATAATCAAAACCGTACAATAGCTAAAAAAAATTAAAGTGTAAAATAGTTTTTTGTTGTGTTAAAATAGTTTGGTGGATTTCCAGGATGGTCGGAAAAAAAATCTCTCTCCCCAGGACTCTCGGTGGCCGAGGTCATCGTTATCAGTCGGTGGTAGTTATGAGACACAGCCAACACCGAACGTCATCGACAACGCCGGAAGCACCACACGTCTTCATCTACTCGAACGACATGAAGTGTCTACCTCCACATAAAAGACAAGGAAATCTTCTTCGAAAATCATAAAAATTTAGTTGGATTCCGCTGTCCAACCACAACTGAGCTACACTACGGAAAATCAATCAGCAGTGGGGACAGACTGGAGAGAAAAACCAGTAAAAGCACAAGGAAGAAGCCGGATGTCCCTCAACAAAAGTCCACAGACTTCAGACGGTTAAGCCCGAGTTACAACTCAAACGTCCATCAGCAAAAAGTAACAAGGATCCTGTCCACTGAACGAAGCACTGGCAGGCGGTATGACGCCTGATACTCAGGACGACGAGCAAAAAAAACAGAACAGAAGAACTCCAGACTCAGCCTTCACCCATGGCCAAGCGGTCATTCGCTTGTTAGCCAGCGGTGCCGGTAAGCCTAGTTCAAAGATGCCTAAAGCGAAGAAGATAAAATGATGCGGGATAACCGAAAAGTGAAAGCAAAGCAAAATTCACACTGAATTTAGACAAAAGAGATGAATCTGTAAAAAGAGGCATTGGTGGTGAACCATAGTCAAAGATAATTTTAATAAGTTACAGAAGTTGGGGCGTCATTTATGCAATAAATGGGCGCCGAAATTTACTATCGAAACTTGTTTGCCAAATCGTTGGGCTGAAAGCATACGTTGGGCGCCATTTATGTACCGGCACAATGGAGCTCCTTGCTGGTGACAGCAAGGCTACTGCCATCGTGCTTGGGTAAACATAAAATTTTTTGAAAGACCACCTCCTCCCTAGTTTCCTAAATTCTTATAGGGGATGCTAAACCGGCCACACGGTTTGCGCTAGCTCGCCGGTGGGGGCGTGGGGTTGTGTGACCGGGACTCTACACATATGATTCACCACTTACCTATTAGTTAACAGGGAGATCTCTTCATACCGTTCTTGTACTAGGTTAGCCAAAGGTATTCATCGCTGGAAGTTCTCACCGACCTGGTGGACCTGTAAATATTCAACGCGACTTCGAGATGACCCTGGAGAGAAAGCAAAACCCGACCATCCTGGATAAATTACCCCCTTAGGCTGTCATGCCTAGTAATACTAGTGGAATTAAAGAAATGGACAACAAATATATTATATAATAATTACAAGTTAATACAATATATTTAATTAACACCAAAATGAAGATAAGTTTGAAGTAACTATTAGATAAGTGTACAGAAAAAATAACCTTACAATATAGGTAATGTGGATGCAACCATCTATTACCATTAAACAACGCGGTCCAGCCAACACCGGACAGGAAAAATACAAATCGTCGCTCTGGTACCAGTCGAGGATTCCTGTTTCTGTTACAACATACACATTCGAAAAAAGTAATACGTAAGTGGAATCAAAGTAATTACCTCAATCTTGTTATTAATTACGTTGTGTAATATAAGTACAAGTGTACAAGAGTACAATTTTAATGGAGTAATATAAGTTGTTTTCTTTCTTTGTGATAGATAATTATGGTATATGGCGTAAATATATATATTTATATAGGTTAAACAATATAATAAAATTTGAATATAATTGTAATATAATTAAAGGGTGAATGTGTTAATTATCTATGAGTGTTATTATTTATTTGTTAGGCTACAAAAAGATATAACAAAACAAAACGAGCTTACTGCGAAAAAAATTTTGTCTTTAGTAACCTGGATCATTAACCCATGAATAAGATTCATTGAAGCACTGTTTCAATCCCTCGTAGTTTCTGATGAGAAAAACTGGCATGCACTAAAAATTTACAATCCGTTTTGGAACTTCATTGTACACCTTTTCTTACATTTAGCCCAATTATAGAGGTAACAATAATTAACAATAATTATTAGTCAAAACTGAAATCAATAACATTTTAGCTGAAAAAAAATAGACAGACTCATGCGACTAAGGTCAGTTTCTCTTTTAATATCTGGTAAGAATCCCTGAAAACTTCCAGCCTGTAAACAGCCAAATGGACTGTTGTCGTGCAAAATCAGAAATTTTCCTAGAGTCTTTAATTAATGTCATTAAATTTCGCCTAAAATCACTATGCTTCGTCTGGACCCAAATTCACTTTTTGTGTTCTTCAATTTCTTTTAAATTATCAATTATACCTGGTGTACACTCGGAGATCCAAGTAAATGATGAAACATTGGTGGTTTTTTTTTTGAAGTGAAAACTTCTTTAGGCACGTTGGGCACTTTTTGGGCTGGGGAAAAATCTAAAAACTCGCGTCACGCGCACATTTTGTGTGCCATCACGCGCACTTTTTGTGTGCCATCACGCGCGCGTACCATCGCTTGAGAAAAATGTTTCCTTTGGGGGTTTTAGTTTTAATGATGTAGTATGAATTATATATTATATATTAAATATTATATATTAAATATTATATATTAAATATTATATATTAAATATTATATATTGAATATTATATATTTAATATTATATATTAAGTATTGTGTATTATGAACTATGTAGTGTACTACGTACTATGAGCTATGTACTAATTATTATGTATTAATTATTATGTTCTATGTGCTATGTATTACGAATTATGTAGTATGTACTATGTACTATGCACTATGTACTATGCACTATGTACTATGCACTATGTTTATGTACTATGTACTACACACTATTTACTATGTAATGTATATTATGCACTATTTACTATGTACTATATACTATATACTATGTACTATGTATTATGTTCTATGTACTATGTACAATGCATTATGTATTATATACTATGTACTATTTACTATGTACTATGTACTGTATATTATGCACTATTTACTATGTACTATATACTATGTATTATGTTCTATGTACTATGTACTATGTTCTATGTACTATGTACAATGCATTATGTATTATATACTATGTAATCTTTACTATGCACTATGTACTGTATATTATGCTTATTTACTATGTACTATATACTATGTATTATGTACTATGTACTATGTACTATGTTATATGTACTATGTACAATGCATTATGTATTATATACTATGTACTATTTACTATGCACTATGTACTGTATATTATGTTTATTTATTATGTACTATATACTATGTATTATGTACTATGTACTATGTACTATGTACTATGTACTATGTACTATGTACTATGTACTATGTACTATGTACTATGTACTATGTACTATGTACTATGTACTATGTACTATGTCCTATGTACTATGTTCTATGTACTATGTACAATGCATTATGTATTATATACTATGTACTATTTACTATGAACTATTTACTGTATATTATGCACTATTTACTATGTACTATATACTATGTATTATGTTCTATGTACTATGTACTATGTTCTATGTACTATGTACAATGCATTATGTATTATATACTATGTAATATTTACTATGCACTATGTACTGTATATTATGCTTATTTACTATATACTATATACTATGTATTATGTACTATGTACTATGTACTATGTTATATGTACTATGTACAATGCATTATGTATTATATAATATGTACTATTTACTATGCACTATGTACTGTATATTATGCTTATTTACTATGTACTATATACTATGTATTATGTACTATGTACTATGTACTATGTACTATGTACTATGTGCTATGTACTATGTACTATGTACTATGTACTATGTACTATGTACTATGTACTATGTACTATGTACTATGTACTATGTACCATGTACTATGTACTATGTACTATGTACTATGTACTATGTACTATGTCCTATGTACTATGTTCTATGTACTATGTACAATGCATTATGTATTATATACTATGTACTATTTACTATGCACTATGTACTGTATATTATGCACTATTTACTATGTACTATATACTATGTATTATGTTCTATGTACTATGTACTATGTTCTATGTACTATGTACAATGCATTATGTATTATATACTATGTACTATTTACTATGCACTATGTACTGTATATTATGCACTATTTACTATGTATCTACTATATACTATGTATTATGTTCTATGTACTATGTACAATGCATTATGTATTATATACTATGTACTATTTACTATGCACTATGTACTGTATATTATGCTTATTTACTATGTACTATATACTATGTATTATGTAGTATGTACTATGTACTATGTACTATGTACTATGTACTATGTACTATGTACTATGTACTATGTACTATGTACTATGTACTATGTACTATGTACTATGTACTATGTACTATGTACTATGTACTATGTACTATGTACTATGTACTATGTACTATGTACTATGTACTATGTACTATGTACTTATGTACTATGTCCTATGTACTATGTTCTATGTACTATGTACAATGCATTATGTATTATATACTATGTACTATTTACTACGTACTATTTACAATGTATGCACTATGTACTATGTACTATCCACTATTTACTATGTATTATGTACTGTGTATTATGTATTATGAATTATGTATTATGTACTATGTACTATGTATTATGCACAATGTATTATGTACTAAATACTATGCACTATGTACTGTGTATTATGTGCTATATACTATGTACTAGGCACTATGTACTATGTACTACATATGGACTATGTATTATGTACTATTACTATGTGCTATTCACTGTGTACTATGTGCTATGTATTATGCACTATGTACTGTGTACTATGCACTATGTATTTTGTACTATGTACTATTTATTATGTACTACGCACTACGCACTATGTACTATGCATTATGTAATATGTATTAGGCATTATGAATTATATATTATGTAGATATTGTGTATTGTTTTTTGTGAATTATCTATTACTTTGTTGTTCTTCTAATTTTATTGGAACATTAACAATAAAATAAACTTAAATGGAATATTCATAAACAAAATTTCTTGATCCTTATCCTACTGTAATATTAAGATTGATTTGGAAATATAGACTAGCCGGCCATAGAAGTTTTCACTTCCAACGTGTGGTCCTACGCACACTCATATTTTTTTTTTAATTTTGAATATCTCCCTTTTTCATATTTGCATTAATAGGAGCACCAATTTTCAAATCACAATCCTGAATTGCAGAATCCTCTGACCAGCAATCGAAACAGCCTGTTGAATTTGTGCCTTATCCTCGACAGACACCTACCAATTTTGAGTTCTTCCGACCTTCTACTTGACCATAGGCAACAGAACTAGTTTTCAGTATTGGAGCACACCATTTAAGTACAAACTACTAATTAAACTTTATTTCAAAGACATCCCTATGAACCATCGGGATCGCAGCTTAAAAAAACCTCTGCTTACGTCCTTTTACGTCTATATGTCTCCCAATATCGACTATATTTCCTCACGGCTCAATCCCATCTGTCAGAAAAAATCTATTTTTTCCCATTCTCAGAAAATTTTTGTTTTCATTCGCCTACGTGATTCAAAAATTTTTCGAATACTTAAGCTTCCTAAGTGGTTATGAATAATTTCTGAAATTTCCGCGAGATGGGGGAATATTTCGTAAGGAGAATTCTTTTATGTAATTAACCGACCGTTACAGCATAAACTCACGTTCTCATCGTTCCAGAATCGCATTTATTGGAATTCTCACTGAAAACACTTTTCACTAGACTTTTCACAGTTACAGAATAACGGCTCTGCCCTGGCTACAGTCTACAAATCCTACATTCAGCTGAGCACTAAACAAAAAAGAAACCGTTGCACGACGTTACGGCTTCGGCCCCACTGGCATATTTTAAAAACTCTCACCTTAAAAAAATCCATCACGTTGCGCAATGACGTAGCTAAAATTGCCGTGGCCGCCCGCTCAATTAAAGGCACGAACAGATTAGCACGGCGGCGGTGACTCTCTCGCAGGCGGCCGCCGCGCCATTCTGTTTGTTCATTAAATCTCTAGCACAAACAGATTGCGGCACATAGATTGCAGACTGCACATAGATTTAATTTCTCCGCGCCGCCTGCCGTTTGTTTTAGCACATATGGTGGTCCGTTATTTTAAATGTTTTTCCCGTCACCGTCACTACCATCGCCGCAATCTGCTTGTGCCTTTAAAGTGCACAATTCTCGCTTGGGAATTTACAAGTTTTAAATTTCTAAACTGTTTACATAGTAGAGGGAAATTGTCAAATGATAGTGATGTATAGTTGGGAAGTTAGATTTTTTTTGTTTTTTTTCTTTACATAATGTTAAGACAAAGCGAAAAAAAAAATTCTGCATAATCGGTCCTGTGCTGCACCAGAAAATTGTATAAATGTCAATTTTTGATGCATTTTGAGTGCATTGCTACACTATATTTTTAATTTCTCCAGTTCTGTTGGTCGTAGAAAAATAAAAAAAAATTGGAAAATACTCGTGAATGAATCGACTATCGAACTGATTCGGTATAAATACTTTAAAAAGGAATCCTAACCTCAAAAAACCAAAATGTATGAAATTTTGTTTTATTTTACTAAAAAAGCAATAAATAACGGGAAAACGTTCGGATTTTGAAAAAATTGGAGAAAAGATGTATTTTGATGCTATAAACACGTGGTTGAAAATTCAAAAAAAAATTTCGATTTTTACGGCAACAATTGGCACTTTTCGAAAAATTTTAAAATTGCCGCCATTTTATGCCAAATCATCGTACGGTAAAATATTTTTTTTAAATTGTAGGTTTTTTTATGTACTTTCTTGTGAGCATACGCAATACTTTGTTACTCTATTTAAAATGTCTATTTTAGGACTTTGAAAAAACTAAAAAATTTCAATTTTTCAATTTTTTGCCTTTTTTTCATAGTTGGCAAGTAGCTTTTCATAAGTTGGCAAAAGGCAAAAAATTGAAAATTGAAATTTTTTAGTTTTTTCAAAGTCCTAAATAGACATTTTAAATAAAGCAACGAACTATTGCGTATTCTCACAAGAAAGTGTATAAAAAAACGTACAATTTAAAAAAAAATATTTTACTGTACGATGATTTGGCATAAAATGGCGGCAATTTTAAAATTTTTCGAAAAGTGCCAATTGTTGCCGTAAAAAGCGAAATTTTTTTTTGAATTTTTAACCACGTATTTCTAGCATCAAAATACATCTTTTCTCCAATTTTTATCGAAATCCGACCTTTTTCCCGTTATTTATTGCTTTTTTAGTAAAATAAAACAAAATTTCATACATTTAGGTTTTTTGAGGTTAGGATTCATTTTTAAAGTATTTATACCGAATCAGTTCGATAGTCTATTCATTCACGAGTATTTTTCAATTTTTTTTATTTTTCTACGACCAACAGAACTGGAGAAATTAAAAATATAGTGTAGCAATGCACTCAAAATGCATCAAAAATTGACATTTATACAATTTTCTGGTGCAGCACACGACCGATTTTGCAAACATTTTTTTCGCTTTATCTTAACATAAGTAAACAAAAAAAACAAAAAAATCCAACTTCCCAACTACATCATAACTTTGTTTTTTTTTTAATTTCCCTCTACTAATACTCCTAAAAAGCAAATAATCAGGTATCTTCTGGCAGTAGATTTTCGAAATCGAACACTTTAAGTTTTGCCCATTTGATTGAATCTACACTAAAATAAATACAACACGCGCCTTTGCTTATTTATGTAACAATAATGAATGGTTGCAACTTTTTAAACGATGGTTGTTCTCGATGTCAGAAAATCATAATTTATTAAGCGTGGAGGAGGCTGGTATATTCGGTTCATTTACGGCGCGGTAATTAAATACTTGTTTTGTCTCCACTACTAACTGATTGTAGCGGGCTCAAGCGGTCTGTTAGGATATCCTATAGTCGCATTACAGGGTGGACGAAAGAGCAAGCACTTCATTCCCTTTCTCAAACGCAGACTGCAAAAGTCTCCTATTTCATTGATTACCAAGCATCAGTGGACGGAAGAGGAATGTCAGTTGAACAAAGAAGTGGCAGCCTAAACAATAAAAAGTAAATATATAAAACGCGAGAATATCAAGAAAGCGAAAGGAAAGTAGCTGGGAGGTGCCAGTAGTGCTGGAAGGACTTGCATTCTACCCCTCTTTAAATGGACCATTTTCCAGTCATCATCAACAGACACAGAATTAAAAGGGGAAAGTTGCTCCGCTTCATTCCCTGTCAGTGGCAGCATGGTATTCTTCTTGCTCGGGCTCACTCTTATTGGAAATATTCTTGGCCATGTGCTGAACTTACTCTAGCCCATTATCACTTCAGCTCAAGCTTTGACAATTTTCGGATCGACCAAGTTTGTTTTGACGCGTTTGTTTAAGTTGAACTATAGTAATAACAAATACAAAAACATTACAAAAATATTCGTTCGTGTCGCTACTAAATGTGTGAAATATCCTTTTTTATTAGTTAAGAAAAGTGCCCGTAAAACGATAAGTACTTTCTGTTGGTGCGAGATTGTGTGTTTTTTAGGAAATCTGGCTTATATGAGCAATACTAGTGCAATTAGTGAACGAGTGATTTTGCAGGTTCTATAATAAATTAAATTTGAGCCATAGTTAAGGGGAAATACGTCAAGCAGTAAAAAGGTAAGATGGGCCGAACATCGTCCGCAGAGAGTTGTTCCCACGTCCAAAGTCCCGGTTTGAAAGTTGTCAATCTTATCAAGATTTGTCTGATAAAGGAATTTAGATTCGATGATTTGAAAATTTACAGGGACGCTAGTCTTAAAGGGAGCATCGGTGATTGCGAGATGAATGCGGGCAGTGCATAATAAAGTCTGGAAAGATATTGTTCATTGATCGATATGTTGCGGAAATGATCGTGATGACAACAAAAGAATTGAATCTGTTAGTTATTTCAACAAGAAATTGTTTCCTGTCTTAATCTACATAATATGTATATAGGGGGCATTTTTTGAAAAACAATGGATCTGTTTTTTGAATATATTAGCAATTTCAAAGTGATCAAGTGAGGCGAATTTACTCAAACTAAATGCACCTAAAAGCAAGTGATTTTTTTAAAGATTCTCAAAATATGGTAAATATCCAGAATAACTCCCCCACCTCCGATTTTGATAAAAATTTTACACAATGTACGGTTAAATATGTAGAATCCAACTACGTTAATAAAAAGTGTCGCTCAAGTTCCGTTACGCGGTAATCTTACTGTAAAGTGCTGTAATTTCAGTAATTCAACAGTTAATAATTCCTATATTACTTCACCAATATTGATGAAATTTGGACACATAGTACATTTTGATGTGGAAAATTTATTTTTGAAAAAAAAATTGACACTCATGCACCGTTATCTTTTATTTTAACTGTAAAGCGCTAGCACTTCAAAAATGCAATAATCGCCAAACTGGACCACTTTTTTCACGAAATTTACATAAAATGCATATCTTTGTAAAAAAAAATTTTTTTTAAAAATATTGCCTCCTAGTGGTGCAGTTTGACAATTATTGCATTTTTGAAGTGTTAGCGCTTTACAGTTAACAGGAAAGATAACGTTGCATGAGTGTCAATTTTTTATTTTCAAAAATAAATTTCCCACATCAAAATGTACTATGTGTCCAAATTTCATCAATATTGGTGAAATAATATAGGAATTATTAACTGTTGAATTACGGCACTTTACAGTAAGATTACCGCGTAACGGGACTTGAGCGACACTTTTTATGGTAAATATCCAGATTAACTTACCCCGCTCCGATTTTGATGAAATTTTCATACAATGTACAGTTAAGTATGCACAAATCAACTGTGTTTACTAAAAGTGTCGCTCAAGTCCCGTTTCACTGTAATTCCACTTCAAAGTATCGTAATTCCAATAATTGAACAGGTGATAACTCCTATATTAATTCACCAATATTGATGAAATTTTCACAAATTATATATTTTGACGGGAACAATTTATTTTTGAAAAAAATAATTGGCATTCCTGCACCGTTATCTTTTTATTTAACATTAAAGTACTAAGTTTTTTTTTACGAAATTTATATATAAAGCACATATTTGTCTGGAGAATAAATAGTTTTTAAAAAAAATTAAAAAACAATTTATTCTCCAGACAAATATGTGGTTTATATATAAATTTTATAAAAAAGGTGGTGCTGTTTGACAATTGTTGCATTTGTTGATTTTTTTAGTACTTTAAGGGTAAATAAAAAGATAACGGTGGATAAGTGCCATTTTTTTCCAAAAATAAATTGTCCACGTCAAAATATGTAATGTGTGTAACTTTCATCAGTATTGGTGAAATAATATAGGAGTTATCACCTTTTCAATTATTGGAATTACGGTAGTTTGAAGTGGGATTACAGCGTAACGGGACTTGAGCGACACTTTTTGTCAACGTAGTTGATTTGTGCATACTTATCTGTACATTGTGAGAAAATTTCATCAAAATCGGAGAGGGGTAAGCTAATCTGGATATTTACCAAATATTTTAACTAACAAAACTAGAAAGAGTGTGTATGCATGGTGAAAATATGTTCTTACTATTGTTATCTTCCTAGCAAAAATAAAAGAATAAAATTTTTTAAATCCTTTCAAATAAAACCAATTTTTAATATTTTTGAACTCTTCATTAGTCTTAACAACAAACACGTATTTTTCTTGGGTCTGTTGTTGAAGGCGGTATTGCCGCAGAATCTACTCCTGTGATTCCAATGCAACGGCCAGCAATACCGCCTTCAACAATTACATATTAAGCTACCAAAGGAAGTAAACTTTTCTGAATGCAATAACTAAAGAGGTACTACACTGCTTGTGGGAGTGAATAATGGTTTCAACAGACATGGTTTCAGACCTGAGGACATCGAATATGTGATAATGCTCTACTCTTTACTCCTCTGTTCGCAAACGAATTAGCGAATATATGTTTCTATATCCTAGTAGCCCAAAAATTAATGCCCCGACCCAAAGGTCCGTGAAACGATTCCACCAAGCGCCATAGGCCTTCGTCTCTCTATTTTTTCCACCATGATAGTAGATCTTGGGGATTTTCATAAACGCAGAACTGCGGTCATTCTGCAATATTCAGCTACAGACTTCCAATTGCTGAATTCTGCAGTACTGCGGCAGTTCTGCGTTTATGAAAATGCCCCTTCTTTCTTGTCTTCCCTCGTTTTCAGCAATACTGCGTCATCTCTTTGTCATTGGCTGTAAGTATAATAAGCGAGAAACCCATCTCCTCTTCAATACCCGAAGTCAGTGTTCTGTCACAGTAGTAGGTATTGAATGGGGAATGGGTGGAGTAAAAGCGCGAGTTGACTCTCTTTCTTGAAATTACGCTTGATCATACAATCTTTTCGTTCACAAAGATATGCCCCGAGCTCTAGTCTTTCACATAAAAAAAAATCATAAGCAGAGAAGATCAACGAACTAAACAACCAGTGGCGGATATGTACAAGGGGGGAAATGAGAGACATACAGGACTATGCGAGGAAGTACATTTGTCCCTTACATGACGGTAAATTTTACTGAGGCCTCAATTTTTTAAATGTTCCACTTCAAAAATAATGTCCTGCTACTCTTGGTATGAGCGTGTAAATCATCCACCCAAACCCATGAATCTCAAGGGACACAGAAACACATTCATTTTAACCCTTTCAGTCCATTTGTTGCATTGATGCAACATATTTCGTAAAAATTGGTACCGATAGGATTAAATAGATCATATCGAGTCACAGTAAGGCATAAAACACAGTTGTATAGGCTTTTTTTATATCCAGTCAGCGGCATAAACCAAGAATAACTGAAAATTAGAACAGTCCTTAAAAACTTCATAATTAATGAAATGTCGAATTTCTCCAAAGGATATGTGGGGAGCGAAAAAATGTATTCAAAAGGTTAAAAAGCAGTTTTTTGCAAATATCTCTTAAGTCGTACCATAAAACAATTTTGACTAAGTTTGTAGGTTATGCGATTATCTACAAAAAACTATATTGTATATATTCCGTACGAATTGCCATTCATCAGATATCGCCGTTTTGAAGATTTAAAATACTCATATGCCCTCAGAGGTAGCTTAATAAATCATCCTGCTAGCCTAACAATGGGGTACCGAAGTTCGGTTTAGGTCTGGTCTTCACCTAGAGGACGGTGCACCTCCTTATTCACCTAGTAGTCTGGTACTGCCTGCGTCACAGCCTTTATTGGCTGTAGCGGGATTCCCTTGTTTCAGGAGGCATTAAAATCTAACGAGGCTGCGTGATTAAAAAAATGAACTCATACAACATCCAAGAGTTCAACCGCGAGGCTCACTGCCTCCTCCTCATGCATACTCCAGACTACCCTTAACCTATCAGATCCTTTTTATATCTTCGACTTAAGCTTACTACTAGACATTGCATCATGACGTGAACGACATGACGGACTGGTAGAATAAAGAGTTATAACTAAGCCTTTAAAACAAAATCGCGTATACGTCATCAGACTTTCAATAAATTCCTTTGTTGGAATAAGTGGCTAATATAAGATACAAGGTATTTACGAAAAACAGAAACTTGAGTGACTCCATTTAGAAGATATGTAGGATCAAAACATGAGAAAAATCCCAATATGTGTTCCTATGATGATGGTGCAGTCCTGGAACCGCCAGGATGCTAGGTGTTGCAGGAGATAGTTGATAACAATATTTGATTTATTAGTTGTAGAAGCTATCAAATCGACTAGGGAATTAAAAACCATTAATAGAGACAGAAATCGCATGGAGATGTCTTGTGAGAAATTTAAGCTTCTACTATATAAAGGGTCATCCAAATGTGACGCCCAAATGTCAGCACTGTATAATGTTTACGGCGCCCGCAGCTAGCACGCACGTTTGAGTAAAATAAGACTCGCCCGCAGCTAGCATGCAGCAGGCACGCACGAACCGTGTCAAAGGATATTTGGTAAAACAACACTTGCGTTTGGAGTGGTCTATGCCGATGCGGATGCATTTATAAAGGTTCATACGTGAATTTTTAGATTTTCGCGCCTGTGACAGGAGCGTGTATGCCTCTAGCGAACAAATTTTTAGATTTTCGTGCCTGTTGCGGGAGCGTGCATACCTCTAGTAAAAATTTTTTAGGTTTTCGTGCCTGTGGCGGGAGCGCCTGCCTCGAGTGAACAAACTTTTAAATGTTCGTGCCTGTGGCGGCGCGTGCGCGGTAGAAAGAAAATTAACCAACTAAATAATTTTTACTTGGCAAGTCATTGAAAGTTTCGATATTCGAATTGATGCCTGCAGACGCAGTGGGGGTGATCATTTGAACGATATTTTGTTCGACGTAAAACTGTAATGGATTATAATTGAATTTGCAATTTCGAAAAGGTCACATCTCGCATTTTTTGACAAATACGTTTTTTGATATCAGTGTGTTCTAAATGCTTCCCTGTACCTATTATGATCAAAAAGGCACATATCTAGTACATATTCGTTCTACTGTCGACGTCATGGCGTGGCGACAAATAATTTCGAAAAGGTCAAAATTCTATAAGAGATGTGCCCTTTTCGCATTTATTGCTGCGTAAGACCATTAACCACCATAATAATTTTGCCTCTTTTGTTCACGTGATTTAATACAGCAAAAATATTCATTATCTATCAGTAATTGCGTTGTAAGTTACTAATAAACACGTACCGTTGTGCTTCCATAATGAGTTCTTCTGATTCTGACATTGAAATTCCGAAAAAAAGAAAAGAGTAAGAAATACCGAGAAATATAATCACATTGTCATCAAAACCGTAAAATAAAAGGTTTACCTCATGTAAACCACTAAGGAAGACAAGTATACCAGGACAACGAACGGGAGAGACTTGCAGCTAAAGGTTACATCGATTATTATTTTTTTATCCAATATTTATACATTAAGCAAAACTATTTTATACCACGCCTGCATAGCAAAAACTGGGTTTCCGTACGGATTTTAGGTTGCGAACTGAGCGATTGTCCACAGGTCAATTGCACACTCTCCAACCTTAAACCCGTATAGAAACCAGTAGCCTGCAGAAGAAGATTTTTAAAAAAAGTCTATTAATTATCTTTAATTTAAGTCTTTAGATATCTAAAATAAAAGTTTAGCCAAATTTATATGGTTTTTTTTCTTTAAATTTTGTTTACCCAATACCGTGAATTTCGAAAAGGGCATAACTAAAATTTCAACTAAAACCACCTTTTTCTCCAAAAAATACGTAATTAACCCATAATTTTTTTTTTAAAATTGGAAAGCTTGGACAATTTCCTATCAATAATGTCTGGACAATTTTTATGCTACGGCCTTTACATGTGAAATTAATGCAAATATTGAAAATCAAAATATTCGCAATATCTATGGAAAGAACCAATACTTATTTCTGTAAAATTTGGAGATATTAGATTCAATATGCTTTCATATTAAGTGTGACCAAAATTACCTATGTATGTATTCTTTTACAAAACTTGCTGGTAAACTATGTCTTTGGTCCAAATCTTCAAAATTCAACTCTTCAACAAATATTTATAACCATTAACGAAAAACCAATTATTCCTATAAAAGTTCGAGAGTTTGGATATTGGTTTGTTCGTCTAATTCTGCGAAGTATGTCTTCAGTCTTGAATTTTTCCCACAAAACCGATGGTTCTGTTGGGTATCATGTCGTCAATATAACGGCGAACAGTTGAAGAATGTTATTCGGCGTGCATTCAAATGCTGCATCAGTAAGTGTCAGATCCCAATGATTGTCGTCTTCTAGCAATTGCAACTCGCGACATGCATCTTGAATGTATTGAATATTTGACCATTGACTGTTCGTAAAAATTCGAAAGACGTTGGTCCTGGAACATTCAGCAAAAACAAACGCAAAAAGAAACATTCACGTTGTTTTGGATGTACTGTGAAAAGTCGTCCCAATGTTTTTGCTTTCAATACGCGTGCGATATTTGGATGTGGTTCGCCTTGTCTATGTGGCTTCCATTTTTTACCTGATTTGTTCCATGTATAATAGCGAGGGACGACGGTTTATAACAATGTTTTTGCGAATTGTCCGAAAATATCAGGTTTTTGGCACAGTGTGAAAAGTTCAGTAAGTGTAGTTTTTGGTGGCTGGAAAGCTCGTTGGAGAGCATTTTCTTCAGTGAAATATACACGTTGACCGCTTTCAAGATGTACTGCAATCTGAGGCATAATGCAAAAACTCGACATTTATATATTTTCTTATTAACACTTTATTTAATCGCACCAATTAAAAGCTTGTTTCTTAACTGGTGTGTTTTTGCGGGCTCCGGTAGTTATACTATACAGTCCATAGTACATAGTATATAGTACACAGTACACTCTACATACTGTAAACACTGTACACTCAGTACACTCAATACGCTAATTCATACGTTGTCACTCGTAAAAATCGGAGTGCTTTTTTAAAGCTAACGGTTTTTTATATGTAGTACATGACAATTAAAATTAAATATTTTTTCGCCACGCCAACTTAAATATAATCAGTGAAACATTGAAATTCTCTATATTTCGACAACAGCTTCACTTATGTGGACTAAAATTATCCTATCTTTCAATCTGGAACCAACCCTACACATTCGCAAATTTTCATTTAAATCTGTTGGGCAGTTTTGGAGATTAGCGTGTACAAACATTGTGACATACGTAGTTTTTATATATTAAGATGGCCAATTTTTCGACTTTTTTTTTCGTAGTTGGCAAAAGACAAAAAATTGAAAATAACCTACTATTTAAAAAAAATAATTTTACCCTGCATGTGTTTGGCATAAAATGGCGGAAATTTTAATGTTTTTGGAAAAATGCCAATTGTTGCTGTAAAAATCAAATTTTTTCTTTGAGATTTATTGCATTTTTAGTAAAAAAACAAAATTTCATACATTTTGGTTTTTTGAGGTTAGGTTTCATTTTTAAAGTATTTCTACCGAATCAGTTCGATAGTCTTTTTCGATATTATTTTTTTATTTTTCTACGACAAACAAACCTGGAGAAATTAAAAAATAGTGTAGCAATGCACTCAAAGTGCATCAAAAATGGACATTTATGCAATTTTATCGCCGATGCTCTTCGTCTTCTGATTTCGACCGATATATCATTACCTTTTTTTATAATCGTGCATCGTGCGTGGTATACAAACTCATCTACTGTTTTTATATTGTAGGTGTCGATCGTTATGTTTTGTCTGCTACTTCTGGCGTTTTTTGTGCACATACTCGTATACTTTGTTTTGTTCTCGTTTATTTCCAACCCGATTTTTTTGCGGTTGTTCGAGTAGGTACTACGAAGGTCCCCTTCATGCTTACAAAAGATCTTGCAAGGATAGCAATATCGTCGGCAAAGGCTAATATTTGCACTGACCTATCAAAGATACACCCTGATGTGTTAATCGATGCATCTCTTACTGCTTTCTCAAGTTCAGGGCTTCCTCTATTTGTTGAGGGGTAAGGATAATTCCATAGCATCAAATGACTCATTACGGTTCACACTATCGTAAACATATTTGTAGTCGTTGTATAACATGTGCATGTTTATGTTAAATTCAACAGCTTTTTCTAAGGTTTCTCTGAGTACAAATAGCTGGTTTGTTGTGGATCTTCCAGGATGCAAACCGCATTGATACTCTCCTAATATTCTTTCCACGTATGGTTGCAGTGTACTCTATAATAGACACGTGAAAATACTTTGTATGTTGTGTTCAAAAGCGTTATTCCTCTATAGTTGCTACAAAATAGAGGGTCTCCTTTTTTGTGTAAGGGACACACTATGTCCTCGTTCCACTCATCAGGCATTTCTTTCCGTCTCCAGATTTCCACTGTTACTTCATGTAGTTTTTGAATATTTTCCTACCCGCCTTGCTTAACGAGTTCTGCAGGTATGCTGTCAGACTCTGATGTCTTATTATTTTTTAATACTCGCAAGGCTTGGCTTTATTCTTCTATGGTAGGGCGGCTGTGCTGTCATTCTCATCGTCCCCGTTCATGTTCTGTACATTTCGGGTACTAATGTTCCCCTGCTCTGCGTTCATTTGTAATAGTTCCTCGAAATGCTCTGCCCATCTAGCCAATATTTCTTCCTTATTACTCAGTATCTCCCCACTCTTATCCTTGAGCATTGTCACTCTAGACTTAAATTCTTTCCGCTGTTGATTTATCTTTCTGTAAAAGATTCTTGGGTCATTTAAGTTTGCTGATTCTTCTATTTTTTCCATTTCTTCTTCCTAATATTGCCCTTTTTTCGCTTTGCATATTCTCTTCTCAGCTCGCCTCTTTTCCTTATACTCCTCTTCAGAATTTCTTGTTCTGTGTCTACTTAGCATGACTTGGTATGCTAGGTTTTTTTCCATTGTCGCCTGGGCGCATTCTTCCTCAAACCACTCTACTCTTCGTGCTTGTTGCACGAAACCTAGAACATCTTCTGCTGTTCCTTTTACTGTTATTTTTATATCGTTCCATTAATCGTTCAAGTCCTCATGTGTGTTTTCACCAATACATGTTTAATTTATTCAGCTGTAGTTTGCTCTTGCTTCAATCCTGCCACGTTATATTTTCTGTCTCTGTTTCCTCTTCTTATTTTAATTGTAGATATTCTTGCCCTTTAGGTTTTAAAATATTTTCAAAATCAAGAAAATAATATAATCGCATGGCATAACATTTTCTCAATACTTGATCTACAGATCAATTTCGCGCTTTTGTTTGTTTTATCTTCAGGTATAGCATAACTTTTCTCGTCGGGTAAAATCTCAGCAATGCATTGTGCACAATTTCTACCAAGAGGTGTCAAAGACACTTTTCAAATTTTAACTTAACATTATTCTCTAAGTTTAATCATTTCTCCACAATTAATTTTTTGACTTTTCATACAACGGTTGTTAAATTAATTCAGCGATATCATTTTCCTCCAGCTCATCCTGGATCTACAAATATGCATATGGTATACCTATTTCTACCATGAGGTGTCTTTTGACACCTTAAGGAATTAAGGAGCAACGGGAACGGGCTTGCAGTGCGAAAAGTATACGTGTGGAAAGTTCTTAGTAGGGCAACCATAGATTTGTAAAGACTGTGCTATTGAATAAGGAAAAAAATTTATTACGACGCTGTTTTTATTTTTTGTTACAAAGATAGAATTTTTATACATGAGACTGAAAGTTCGTGATATTACAATATTTGATTATCTTTCTAGTAAAAATAAAAAATGAAGAAGGTAATATTTTTTAATTATATTGTTCCCATTATATTGCTCAAATTAGCTATATTAAACTGACTAGCTGGGACCCGGTGCGCCTATGCTGCTCCCATAAGCCAATAGTAGTAATCAGGTGATATGAATTTTAATATACAGTAGGAGAGTTTGAAAAAGGCAATTTTTTGGTATTTTTGATTCCAAATAACAAAATGTGAAACTATTAGGGATCTGACATTTTGATCGAGACAATAAAAACCATCCATTTACATGGCATTTTTCGAGATATGAATTTTCATACACAGATAAAGTGTCTCAATGAACCGCTTATTTTCTGCATCCAACGTTTAAACATTTAAAATCAATCCAAACCTTCAAAATTCAACTCTTATTAACCATTAACGAAAAAACAACTATTCCTATAAAAGTTGGAGTCCTTAGATTCAAAATACATTTATTTGAACTATGACTGTTAGAAATAATTTGTTATTTGTATGTTAAAACACTTTCTGCACTTTGTACACTTGTGAGTGTGAGATTTTGTAAAAAAGTAGCAACTAAGGGTTTTTCATTTGACAAAGGGTTTATTGTTTTTTTATTGCTTTTTGCTGGGAGAACAATAAGGTTGTATTTGTGGTTCATGAAATAAAATTGTTTTTTCTAGTGAGAAACTTAGAATTTTTTTGAAGAAAATTTAATCCAGTCTTGAAGATAATCTAACCGTGGATCTTGTTAGACGAATTTCCACAACAATGACCAAAATTGCCTTTGTATTCTGTTAAAACCACGAACGTTAAAAGATTTAAAATTAATGCAAATAGAAGCATCCAGCACTCGAAATTCGAGGGCCATTTTCTATAGCTTTTTTTAATTTAAATCTAGAAGTCTGCAATAACAAATTTTTTCAAGAACAATAAAACTAAATTGAAAAATGAAACAAATTTTTTATAGTTGGAAAAAGCAATGCCAAAAAACCAACTTTTATTATCTCTTAATATCACATATTGCAAAATTGCGTTCATATATTCGAATTAAATGTAACAGATGCCATACGTTTCATAAGGGAATTAATTGTACAATTATTTTCTAATGTTTAGCGTTCCTTTGTGCAGTGTATAAATAAAATTGCGATTCTGGACTTCTTCGAGCTTAGGGCTACACTGTGAAACAGTTTTCAATATTGTTGGAGAGTTTAAACTCTGTAAAATGGTGCCACAAAATAAGTGCTTGCCGTTTAATTATATGATCTTCAAAATTAAATTCTTCATAATCAATAACCAAAAACCAAGTATTCCTATAAACGTTCGAGACATTAGATTCAAAATCCATTTATTTGGAGTGTGACCAAAATTACCTATATGTGTTTTGTTAAAACCACGAACGTTAAAATATTTAAAATAAATCTGCAATTGCTTCGCCCCTGGGTTCTTATCTGCAATGTCACTGACCCAGGTTTTATTTGTCTACCCAGATGCCACCCTCTTCCCGTATTGCAGAATCCTAGACTTATACCTAAACATTCAGAGGTGATGGGTTTCTTTCTTTCTTATGCATTATACAAAAATCATCCCACATTTCCGTTTCTCCTTACCTTCTTTCCAAAAAAAAACCTGGTTGATAAACTCTGAACCGATTGCTTAGAGAGCTTCAGAATACACTTCCGTTTTTCCGTTTGTAGCTAGAATGTCAAGATTTTCCGATTTTCCAACTCTTGAACACCCTACATACAGCTAACTGGGAAATGACACTTATTTGGCGAAATTCTTCCGCCATATTGGCCCCACCATTTTGAATAAGCTTTGATCATAAATTCGTTATTTTCCACCTTAAAAACTCCCATATACCGATTTTATTTGGAATCGGATTACAATTCGCAAACTCGTGGTGCGGCCATTTTGAATTTAAATTTTGATCATAAAGTCGTTATTTACCACCTTAAAAAACCTCAGTTCATTGGAATCGGAACAAAATTTGCAAATTCGTCGGCCATTTTGAATTTATAAGTTTTGACCACAAATTCGTTATTTGCGACCTTAAAAACCCCTAGATACCCACTTTCATTGGAATCGGAATAAAATTGGCAAATTCAACCATATTTCTGCGGCAATTTTGTTTTTCGGTCATATTTCGGCGGCCATTTTGAATCTCAAAAATCGGGCTTCGGGGTGCATCATGGGGGACCTTCATGCAAAAATTCGAAGCTCTGCGATGATTTTCATCGAAGCTCTCCATGACAGCGCCATCTAGGAGTGGCTTTAGAAAGTAATAAAATAGGATATGTTCTAAGTTTTTATGTAAATAGCACCTGGTTAAAATTTCATTAAGATCGGTTGCACGGTGAGGAGCCTATAGCGAACATACATACATAAACACATTCATTTTTATATATATAGATAGATTCCGTTAATAGAAGAAATCACTTCGTCAATAGAAAAAATCAGTTTTTAATTAGAAAAAATCGTTTTGACATTAACTATTTAATGACATTACTTAGATGCAAAATTTCAAGTCTGTAAAAGTTATAGCAAAAAAACTGTTATTTTATCTTTTACTGCCCCCTCAGGAGTCGATTTTTGCAAAACCTTTTCTTAGTGGATCTCTACTTAACAAAAGAAACATGCATTTCAAGTCTGTAGGTCTAATAGTTCCGGAGGTATGGTGATGACAAAGTGAGTGAGTGTTTTTCTCCTATATATATAGATATGTATATAGATAGATTATGTAGAGAAAAGATTTGATTTTTAATTTTTCAGAACATGAAAGTTTTTGACATCAACATTTTTGACATGGCTGTGAAAACTGCTGAAACATTAAGTAGAAAACCATAGCAACGACATCGAAATTATTTTTTTCTAGCCTTCTTTATCGAGATTAGAAAAAAATTAGGAAAAATAATTTAGATGTCGTTGCTGTGCTTTTACCAGTTTTCACAGCATTTGTCAAAAATGTTCATGTTCTGAAAAATAAAATATATCCCATGTTACTCGCTGATAATAGAGCTTTCGATTGGCGAAGGAATTTTTACAATCGGTTCGGTAGTTTCTGAACAAACAAACAATCAAATCTTTTCTCTTTATATAATAGTATAGATAATTTGAAATCCCAACCATTTTGGCAATTATGTGCATTCAAACGCAAAGGTGTCAAAAGACACGTTTTGGTCGAAATAGGTATGCACAAACTCGTGCTAGAAATAGTTTTAATGCGACATCTCACTTAGCTTTCCACTTTATATACTACGTTTATAAACGGAGTTTCACTCCCGTATCTTCAATCCGAAGTGAAACTCCTAATGCGTTTATGAGCAATGGGAGTGAAAATCCAAAATACTTTCTGGTTTGAGATGACAGCTCCAAGCTCAAATTTAAAATGGCAACAAACACAAATATAAACTCAATGTTTAATTCAATGTGCTTAAAAAAACCTATAAGTAAAGAAAAAAAACTTTTGTAGCAAAATAAAACACCCAGCTTCTTCTTTACTAAGTTTTCCCCCTTCGGAATAAAATAAAAAATCATGCTCCTATTATCTCACTCCCAGTCAGCGTTTATAAGCACAATAACCCGGGAGCGAAGTTTCACTCCGGCTTTTTCTTCGGGAGCCCAAGTTCTGGATTTTCACTCCCCGTTTATAAGCGGTGTTTCACTCCGGATCGAAACTTCCATCCGGAGGGAAACTCCGCTTATAAACATGGTAATAGCAGTCATATCTTTCCACACTTAGGTATATCAGCTTATTGATAACATAAAGTGACAGGTTCTATTTCTTCTAGTTAAAGTTGTTATAGCTATTAATAAAAGTAGAAAAGGTAGTACATTTTGAGTGTATTCCAAAATGGTATTATGTACTACGCCAAAGATTATAAGAAATGCGAATTAAATGACGAAGTATGCATCTCTTCCACTTTGACAATTCGCGGGTTTGCGAGAATATCGACGTAATTCAAAATGCTGTAAAATTGAACTAAATATTCCAAATGATCGTATACCTGTGATAATTTACGGTAAACAGAGACGCAACGCCGGTTTCGCGCCAACTATCGTTAGAATCATATAGCGTCATTATTCATTTGAGACAAAACATTCTAGAGTAATTTATAAAGGGATAAAAAAACGTAATTTTCTAAAATCAATCATTTTTATTCTCGCAAACCAGAGAATTATTAGGGGAGTAACTATTCTTTTTCACAAAGCTACAGTAATTAGTTACTTTTCTTGTCATTGTCAAAATAGAAAAAAAACACTTTTGGCAAAAGTTGTAATTCTAAAATTATTAAGAAAAAAATGGAACATTGAAAAAGCATTAAAAATTAAATAGTGAAGAAATTCTTTATAAGAATACATAAATGCAATATACCGTCAAAATTGATAAGACTTCAATTATTTTTGTTTCAGGATTATTCCCATCGAGCCCGTTCCGATTCATCTCTAAGCGTTCAAAGCAGCTAAGTGCTAGGTTTGAGAATTGAATAGTATGAGCTTATTCATGATTTTTCACAAATTTAAAGAAACTCAAACGATTTTGCAATATTTTTGTTATGAGACAGACCATCTCCCGCTAAAAACGAGATTTGCACACAAAATTCCTGCAACCGAAACCCGACATTTCCACTTAAGTTTTTTTTATTAAAGTTAATGTGCATGACTTTGAGGAAAAACGCCTTTTTAATCCCCCCGTTAACTCAAAACTAAGTAAAGTATTAATGATGGCAAACCGCAGATAACTTTGCTAGAAAATTCAGATTGACTTCCTTTACAGAAAATTTGTCCAGGATTATTCGTAGAAAATGTTTCACGCACTACTCTGTTAACTGAGAAGCATAGTTGCATTCGCATATGAATCCGTATCACCTTAAATCTTTCGTAATTACGCACCTCCACGTACTGAGGGTCGGTAAGAAATATAATTTCTTGGTAACTTATTTGCATGTTAAAAGCCTTTTATTAGGCTCAATACATGGAAGAGAATGGTCACTCGCTCGTAATTTCAGCGACACACCTCATGTTTTGTTCATTCAGTTTTATGGGTACATTCTAAGAACTTCGTTTTCAAGCCCACCGACGACATACTCTTCGACAATATGTGAATCGGTTCTCTTTATGTATTCATCTGTGCTTATTAGGGGACGACAAGAATCGCGTCAAGACTTCATTTCATCTCGGATTTAACGTGTGAAAATCTCAAACCGTGAAGTCTCGACTTATGGTCGTAAAACCCCTTATAGCAGCAAGGACGAAGAAAGTAAAACGGGAACGGGGACATCGACAATTTTACGCATTATCGATTCCGTAATTGATCCAATAAGACGGGCTTCCGTAATTTGAGATTTTCAGTAGAGGAGAATAGAGGTTGCCACCCAGTTATTTGTACGAGGGTGTGATGGCATATGTTTGTTCAGTCTTTTAAAATTGCGCTGCTTCGTTTGTGGCTGATTGAAAGAAACACGTGCGCGCCTAAGGTCCACAGCGGAGCGACAATTATTATTATATTTGGGAAAATGTTTTAATGAGGACCATAAAAACAGCTGGAGATTTCATGCATTTAATAAGTCAATTGAAATGTTTTGCTTCGACATGAAGTTTTGTGGAGGGTTTAATTTGAAAAACTTATGATCTGTAGCCCTTTAAAATCGACCATAGTTTTTCTCCACATTTGCATTCTTTTGAATAAAATAAAAACGATTTTACTTAAAGGATATATTAAAACTTTCTGAAGGCACAACTTTAGAACTTACTTAAACACTTGAACGTCCGAGGCTTGAAAAATAGTACTTAACTGGGGTCGGCGTGAATTGTCGCCGTGAATTCACTTTTTTCTGTTCACGATCATGATGGGCAAGGGGTTTAAAGTTATAATAATATAAGACTACAATTATTTAGTTACTACAGAATGCACTTATTCTTAAATTATCAAAGAGCTTCGTTCGTTCTACATAAAACTTTCTTAAACTATCTCTAATTAGTGTCAATATGTACTCAAGTCAGGGAATATTCTTTTCTACAAACTCCCGATATTTTTAAGTTATTGCATGAGGTGGCTTTTATTTGACTAATACTGTCAAAGCCACATGTATTTGAAAACGATCGTATCGTATTTTGCACGATAAAAGTTTTTTTGTCCAGGCGAATATTTTAATACGCTTTTATTAGCTTCACTTGTAACTATGTAAACAAATCTTGAAAGTTAAATTTGACCCACTTCGCTGTTTCCGATTGAGCTGAAATTTTGCACATATGTATAGTTCTAGTGACAATGCAATCTGACCATTTTGTAAAAAAGTCCAGATGGCGGTTCCAAGATGGCGGCCGAATTTTGCATTTGTGCTCCGGACCTGTGAGATAATGTGTTAGTATATCCCTCCTTCTCAAATTGTATACACAATTGGTGCGGACCGCTGTTGCGACCAACGGTCAACCCCAGTCATGTTTTATCAATAAAGAAGTAAATATCGACCCGTCTCGTTTCATTTAAAAAGTATACCACATGGCGACGAGGAAAATTAGAAAATCAAAATTAAAGGAAATAAATTAGTTGTGCTCTGATTACCACCAGCCCGCGGTATCCTCAATCAAATGGATTCGCTGAACGTAATGTCCAAATAGCGAAATCCATGCTCCAGAAATCGAAAGAAAGTAAGTTAGAATTATGGGAAATATTGTTGGAATTTCGGAATACACCGATTAAAGGAACCCTTCTCTCACCTACGGATATATTGTTTGGAAGAAAAACAAGAACACTTTTGCCAGGAAAGCTCACATTGGGCGCGTTTAGGCCCGAGTTATTTTAACTCTGTTAAATTAACGCTGTTAACTTAGCACCGTTTCTAGCATGCCATTTGACAATTCTCTTTTTACAGCTAATAACAGGCAAAAATAATAACATTTCCCATTTTACAAATAATAAAAAGCTAAAAAATAAATAATAATAATAAAATCTTCATTCTGTATTGAAATATTTCTAAATTATTTGCTTACAAAAAAAATTACAAGCAAACGTCAATTCATTTAGGCTGTGCTAAATTTTAGCTAAGCCAAAAAGCAGAAATAAGTTAGCTAACAACGCTAAAAAAAATTGCTGTTTATGCCGTTGTTAACTTGCCTAGCTCAGTTAAATTAACTTCGGCCTAAACGCGCCCATTGTGTCAGAATAAAATGCATAAGAAATTCGAGAATGTTTTAGAAAAAAAGAAAAGAAAAATGAAGCACTACTATGATAGGAATACAACATCAAGCGAAGATGTTTTCAAAGAAAAGGAGAGAATATGGTATAGAAACGAAAATCGTAAGTGGATACAGGCAACAATAATTAATAAAGACAAAAGTCCAAGATCATATTGGATTCAAGTAAAAGATGGACCAATATTAAGACGCAACTCTAGGTTTCTGCGACATTTGACATAAATCTCCGTAAAAGCTGTGGACACAACACTTTCCTTTCTGAAGTAAAATTCTAAATATAATCAGTAGAAAACAAAAGTAGAATGTAATCAGTAGAGATATTTTAAATGAATTAATTTGAGTTAAAGAGTGTACAATAACTAATTTCATTAGCTGTAAAATTACTTGGAATGTAGTTGACTTTACAGTAAGGTAGAACATTTGATTAGCTATAAAATATCTGAAGTTGAAATAATGTAAGTTGAACTAATGTAGGATATGTAATTTAGAATAAACTAAGCTATAGTATGTATGTACGCTACATGATATAATATTTTGAATTTGATTTGTGAAATAATGTAACTTTACTATATTCTAATTTATAATATTATTCTGTTAGAATATGTCAATTAAAAAGGGGGAGATGTGAGATAATGTGTTAGTATATCCCTCCTTCTCAAATTGTATACACAATCGGTGCGGACCGCTGTTGCGACCAACGGTCAACCCCAGTCATGTTTTATCAATAAAGAAGTAAATATCGACCCGTCTCGTTTCATTTAAAAAGTATACCACAGGACCCCCAACATGGGTATCAAATGCAAGGGTATGACAAGAAGAATACAATTAGCAATGTGGCGTCATTCAAAATGGCGGCCAATAGAAGATGGCGGAATATATTATAGAATAAAACGTACAAAATATGACCTATCAACTTGAAATTTTGCATATTTGTGTGCATAGTTCGCGTGACAATGCAATCTGACTTTTTTGTAAAAAAAAATCAACATGGCGGACGAATTTTGCAAATGTGTTTCCCCGACCCCCGACATGGATATCAAATGAAAGGGTATAGGTTGTGTGGCGTCATTCCAAATTCAAAATGGCGACCAACGCAAAATGGCGGATTAACTTTTTCTTTACAATGCCCTCGGTATGGGTATCTAATGAAATGGTATGGCAAATACAATGCAGTAAACTGTGTGACGACATTTTAAATTTAATATGGTGGCCACCACAAAATGGCGAAATACATTAAACAGACTAAAAAGTAGAAAATAAAAATATATAAATGTACTAAAAAGTAAAAAATAATTTTGAATGTGAGCTTTTTTATTGCTCCAACCAGTATATGGGAACAACCTATTTTTCGAAATCAAGTTAAGAATTAAATTAATGAAGGTATTGGTAAAAATTATACATATAACTTACTTAAATGTAAAAAAGCGTGGGCGCTAACCAAGGCTTCCAGTATTAATAAAATTAGAATATAGGTAAAGAGCAGCCTGTGTCGTGAAGCCTGCTAAAGAAGGCTTCCAGTATTAATAAAATAAGAATATAGGTAAAGAGCGCCCAGAGTAAATGGCGAAGCCAGAGCAGATTACCCTGACATATAATAATGGACTGCTCATCAGACATTATTCCCATACAAACTCATGGCACCAAAAATTAAAGAAAAGTATAGTCCTCTCGCTCATCCATAAGCCCCTTTTGTCACCGAACTCAAATTTTGTTAAATTTCGTGTTAAGAGTTCAGTGCATTCACTGGCAGAAATAAAATCAGATAGTGCCAAACTTGAGAAAATAAAATTTAAAATAAAACTGCCACAACGGTTGCACGGTATTAAAGTTGCCATACCTGATTTAATTTTTTCCTTTGAACTAATGTCAGAATGTTTACAAAAAATAGATGGGTATAGTGATTTTTTTATTTCTGTCTCGTTTCGCCATAAGACCCGGAATCACTGACATTTAGATGAAACAACGTTAAGCGGCCATTTTGTATGAGAAACGTCACCTCGAAACAAGTGTTTATCAACAGGTTTTATTTACTTGTAATTTACTTTATTTGTGCACATTTTGTTGCAAAAAACTTATGTGAATTAATAAGGTAAGTGTCCATCTTCAAATTTACTACAAATAAACTGTATTAATGTGTTTATTTGCCATTTAATTTAAAAAATAACTACGATGATGTGAAAAAAAAATTGGAACTAACCACTGCTAAAATCTTAGAGGAAAATAATAATATTGCAAACATAGAAGAGGAAAGCAATCACAATGAGTTGTCAATCGGAGATATTATTAGCGATGAAGATAGCGATATGGGTAGAAGAATTGTCCCATACTCAGAACATTCTGATTCTGATACTTCGACTCTAGATTATCCATCCAAGGAAAAGTAAAACTCGAAGGAAAAGGATTCAAGTCAACAAGGAAGCATGGGTCTCAGAGCAAAATAGAAATCTTAGGGAACTGGGACAGAAGTACCTTGGACGGACTAAAAGAGAGAAACAATGGGTATATGATATTAAAAAAGAGCCGCGATCAATGAAAGCAAGGTGCTCATGCAAAGAAACCAAGACAGGTCGCTTGAAATGTGCTAATATTCCTCAAGCAGTGAGGAAACAAATTTTTGAACATTTTTGGAGCTTAACCTGGGGGGAGAAAAAAATATTAATAGACAATACTGTGTCAACAGTACCTATCAAGAGACCAATGAATCGAAAAACAGAAGAAACTTCGCGAAGATCGCAGTCATTTCTGTACCACTTCAGAATTAATGATGTAAATACACCTGTCTGCCGCGTGATGTTTTTGAATACTTTATATATTGGTCGAATGACAGTATTAAATTGGAAGAATCAGCCGGGAACTGGAAAAAAAGTTGCTAAGAATCCTGACGAGGTAAAAAAAGTGAAACCTTTTAAAAAAGAAAACCAAGAATTGGAGAATTTTATTAAGTCTCTCCCGACAATGGAGTCCCACTATTGCAGGACATCCACCAAAAAACAGTATCTTCTGCCAGAGTGGCAATCAAAAAATAGTTTATATAGGTTCTATGTGAATGACTGGTGCAAACCGAAAAATATTTCACCGCTATCTATCACAGTCTTTAATCAGGCATTGAACATTAATAACATTGCTCTGTTTCACCCAAAGAAAGATCAGTGTGAGAAATGTTCTGCATACAAAGTAGGGCACATAGCTGAAGAAGACTATTACCTGCACGTGGCAAAAAAAGGAGAGGCACGAATAGAGAAAGAAAAGGACAAAGAAAACGAAACCCTTGTCTTCACTATGGATTTACAAGCTGTATTAATGGCCCCAAGATCAAAAGTGTCTAGTTTGTATTACAAAACAAAATTGTGTGTGCACAATCTGTGTTTTTACAATTTGCGTAATAAGGACGGTTTTTGTTACATCTGGAATGAGACAGAAGGTGGCGTTAATGCTGAGGGATTTGCAACGATATGTGCTCGTTTTATCGAAGAAAAAATTTTGATGATAAAGAACCAATCAAAATAATTTTGTATAGTGACGGCTGCACTTATCAAAACCGAAATGTTACAGTGTCTAATGCTCTGCTAAACGTTGCATTGAATAAAAAAATTATTATTGAACAAAAATATTTGGAAGTTGGGCACACCCAAATGGAAGCGGATTCCATGCATTCAACAATCGAGAGGTTTCTTAGGGATAAAACAATTAATGTGCCTGCAGAATATTATGGAATATGCCGAGAAGCTCGGAAAAATCCGAAAAAATATGATGTTACATATCTCAGCAATACTTTTCTTAAAAAGTTCGACAACTTTAGATTCTTCAAAAGTATTCGCGCTGGCAAAAAAAAGGGTGACCCAAAGGTTTTTAATTATCCAATTTATCTCTATTGAGATTCTAAAAAAAATAGCAACAATGTATTGTTACAATATTTCTTTTAGGTGACGGACGTACGTGCCATTAAATATAATTCAGAAGGGCAAGTGCATTACAAATTACGATTCTGTGATGATTGGCAGCTCCTACCGCAAGGGCAAATTCCCGGAGTTAACCCTTGCCCAACTGACACATTAGAACCACTTCATGCACAAAGGTTAAAAATAAAAAAAAGAACGTACGAGGATTTGCAAACATTAAAAAATATTTTAGCGAACGACTATCATTATTATTATGACGAACTACCCCATGAGTAATTTTTCTGTTATTATTATTATTTGAAAATAGAGAATTAGTTTACTTTGCTTAAAACTTCTTTTATTTGTTTAAAGCCTTTTTAATAATTTAGAATTACCCTTAAGAAAATCTGCTAAGTCCACATAATCTTATCAGATTTTGTATTTTCAACCTAGAAAATTTGCTATCTCCAAAAAAAGTAAATAAAAACTAAAAACTGCTTGAAACATTTGACATTGTTAGGGTGATACAACAAACATAAATACATATATAGACTATTTTTATTTTTTTTATCAATTGTGTATTCATATTTTATCCGGTTTTTTTACTCTCCTGAAATTTTTTTAAAATGGACTTAGCAGGTTTACTCTCTTAGCCGACGAAAAGTAAGTGACGTGTTTACATGTCAGTGAGAAAAGGTTTGTCAACTATGGAACGAATTGGTGCCATGAAAATTTCTTGATGAGAAGTCCATTCTATATGTCAGTGAGATTACCAGAAAAGGATAGAGAAAATTTGTCTATGTTCGACTTCTCATATCCCGGTATTCGGCTCCGAAGAAGCTGCGTTTAGTTCAGCTTCTGAGGGAACTGCATGAATGCAAACCTTTGCGTGAGTGTGAGTTAAATTGAATGTGTTGGATTTTTCAAGTCGATTTCCTGTGACAAAAAAGCTGGAGGTATTACAGCTTTCTAGTCCAGTAAAATGGTGCAAAAAAAGGGCCATCTGAACATTTTCTGAAAACAGCAATTTTTTTTGTAATGTGTAGGGGGTTGGTTGGTAGTATAAAACCGAGTTTTCGGGATCCGGAGGCGTGACGTTCGGATGCCATCTTGTTTTGAGTGGTGAAAAATTGTTTTCCTTATTTCTCGGAAACCGTGAGTCCTACAGAATTTTTGTTATATAATATTTGTTTTTCACGTAAGCTTTGCCAAAAAGTACCTACCAAATAAGCACCAAATAAGGCCAATTTTAACATCAAACTTGCTAATAACTTCAAAAGTAAAGGCCGTAGCATAAAAATTTTACATTATTGATAGGAAATTGTCCAAGCTTTCTGCAAAAAAAAATTAGTTAACTAGGTATTTGTTGGAGAAAAAGTTGGTTTTAGTTGGAATTTTAGTTAAAAAGAACTAAATTTTGACTTTGATGACTCATTTGATGACTGATGACTTTTACAGTTTTAGATAGGTGGGAGTATTCTGCGTACACTGATACTCATGAAAATAGCTCAAAGGGTTACAAAAATACAGGGTGATATGTAAACCTCTACCAAAAAAAATACATAACGCCCTAGTTGCTAAACCGTTACGATTTACGCCCCCCTCCCATACGATTTTTTGTTCTCCTATCCAAAACCTATCCACAGCCGGCCGCTTTGTAAACTTAACGGTATACACCCTGTATAGATGGAAGCATATGCAGAACTTTTGTTATAACTTCTCCGTTTGCATTGCTCTAAAATCTACAAAAACAACCCTAATTCAATAGATGACCACACCAAATTATTCGCAAGAAAATTCTCTTCAAAAAAGCTTTGTTTTTTATGTAAAATCAATAATAAAAAAGTTATAGCGCTTTAAAGCTCATCACCCCCAAATCGTAAAGAAATTTTACTTCAAAAATAGTAGAGGCGTCGGGGGACGCCCAACAGTAGCGAAGCTTTTACGCATTTTCCGGTGGAAGTATATAAAGAATATATGGATGCTAATTTTTTACAGGTTTCCCAATGTTTTTCAAATATTTTTATTTTGTATATAAATTATATGTTTCTTAACTGGTGTGTTTTTACGGGATCCGGTAGTTACCCCAACGCCCAACCCCTCTACCAGGAGGACCGGATCCGTGAATTTTACCCCATCGGATAGGGTGGCCCAGCTCTAGTAAATTTCAACAATATCTGTTAAATACATAATACATAACACTTAAGTCATGCATTACATCCTTAATTCGACAGAAACTTCTTTTGCTGCCAAAAAGTCCGTTCCTGCATATCCAAGTAATTGTACAGACTGTGTTGCTATTGATGTACTTCCCTGGACTGATGTTTTCCTTTCACCCATTCCAGGGACCGGTTAAAAAGTATTCGGGCCAATCCATCCCTTGTCTAAGAACTTGTAGTACTTTGAGCTCTTCCGTTACTTTATTTTGGATCCTTACTTTTGCCAATGAGCTACTCGCTGCGCATTAGATCAGTCGCACCAGCTTTTAGGGCACTTAACTCAACTTAAATCCACTGAACTCAACTCCACTCAACTCAACTTAACTCATAATATATCTATACTAGTTTGTATATACCCGCGACTTCGTCCCGGTAAAACTTGGGAAAAAAAAGTTGGGTTTGAGAGTGCTTTATTTTTTAAAATAAAATACTGTACAACTAACGAAATAATTTAATTAAAAAAAAAGGATAAATCGACTGGTTAATAATTTATTTACTGGTTCAGTCAACTTAATTATTGAATACTTATTATAAACAATCAAAACTAAATAATACTTCATTTAAACAACGTCCTTTGTTTAATTTTTTTGCTGAAGAATGGCCAAGTTGTCAAATAAACTCACTCAAGAGCATGCCACATCAAATTGAACCATGAGAAAAACAGTCACTTCTGAAATCCACGCTACCCGTTTTGAACTCTTCTGATTTTAAGTCATGTTGAAGAAGAAAACGCATATTAATTCCCAAAGACAGCACGTTTACATTAGGCCATGAAAAAGAGGACTTAAGGCAGGCCTTAATTTCAACTGCACGTGTTCTTCGTATTACAGCAGGTAATGTCTGTTGCTTGCTTCTCATACGATGCTTGCAGCCTCTAATATCCTGGATCGTCCTGTTTAGAGCTTTAACAATTTTCTTATGAGCCATAGTGCCCTCAGGTCATACTTGCTTCTCTAAGAATGTGCCATATCGCTTTGCTTGGAGATGTTATAATTAATAGACTCGGAATGTGTGCTGTTTTACCTCCGCCATTTAAAGTAGCTGCAACTCCGAGGAAGCGACAGCTATAGCTATACTTCTTCCACTCCTGATTTTGGCAAGTAACAAATTAATTGAAAATGTTTTTCCACTTCCAGCAGGTGAATTAAGAAAATATAATTGGCCAGTCTCAGAAGTAACACTATATAATATTACGTCATACTCTTCTTTTTGCTCTTTATTTAATTTTGGAACGTTTTCAGTCAGGATTTTGGTATGATGGACGACATCGTAAGCGAGTGCATTCGGATATTGACGGTTACTGGTAACAAATCTTGCCTCTCGCGATGGTGATAGAAGACCGGACTGTAGGAGTGGTTTACGTGACATAGCTATGACAATATCTTTAATAAGAATGAGGCTTTGTTTATAAACTACTAGCAAAAACCCGCGTGCGTTGCAACGCCTTTCAACAAAAAAATATTATATGTGCACAGTCCGCAGTAGGAAAAAGGTTTAATGAAAAAAAGAAAAAATCTGCAAAAATTGATTTTGGATATATATAAAAATTTAGATTACCTACCCAACTTTTTATAAAATTCGATGTTGCGCGCCTCCTATCGGAAAAATGTTGTACTACCTCCACAACCGACACTCTTGTCAAACATATTCAGAATAGCTTTTCTCCGCCTAGATTTTGACGTGTCGGAGGCATTCGGCGCGTTGTGCAGAATTTTGCCAAGGTGCCGCAAAAAAATTTTTTTTTGGGAAAAAAACGCTAAAAAATGTCATCAATCTGGAAAGGTTGGGGCAATTTAAAAAATTTCGAAGCTCTGCGATGACCTGAGCGCCCGTTATAGCACACACCCACACATACATCCATACAGACACGCTACCTTAAAAAAAATAGAAAAAAATCAACTTAGGCTAATGTCACATGAGTCTGAATTCAGACTCTGAATTTTTCCGACTCGGGTTTTTTCAGCTCAGATTTTGGTGTCACATAAGTCTGAATATTTCATATACCGGAGCTAGGAGACCAGTGTTGTGCGAAATTTTGTACAAAGTGTTTTTTTTATGTGGAAGTCTAAGTACCGGTGTCACCTTTTGTACTACCAGTCCGTCATATCGTTCACGTCAAGGCCAGAGGTCTGGAATAAGAAAGGTTAAGGGGTGTCTGGGGGGTGTATGAGGAGATAGCGATAGACCTAGGATAGGGACCAATGTAAGATTTGTAGATTATAGCCCTGGCCGACGCGACGGCTGGAGGAAGAAATTGTATCCTTTGAGAAATCCTAAGCATTGTGAAGCTTGTTTTGCAATTTGGAATATATGATTACTCCAACGCAGATCTTGTACATTTAATTTTTTTAATTTCCGATGAATTCCAGTTTGAAATAATCGGGATGGTCTATTTTCCTCAGATTTTCTTTGCTTCCAATGCACGAAATTAATTTTTCGCCGTCATTTTTTAGTATGACCTTACAGACGCACGCCTTTTGTTTAACTGAAAAATTCAGACTCATCTGACATGGCGCGATAAGGAAACATGTAAGAGAGCGAATTTTTATTCCAATTCTGAAAATTTTAGACTACATTTTCAGACTGAGTAGTCTGAATTTTTTCAGACGGTTTGGAATTTCTGATTCATGTGACATGGCACAATTCATTTCTGTGCATATTTAGACACTCTGAAAAATTCAGAGTCTGAATTCAGACTCATGTGACATTAACCTTACTTAGATGTTTTTTTACTATGCACAAACTAACCCGCAATAACGTTATCCTTTGAAGTCTGAGGAAATACTAAAATTTATAGTCAAAAGCTCAAAAACATAAACAAACCTTTCAGCGAATAAATACAATTACTCGCAATGTCGTGAATAACTATGGAAATGCTCGGTTATCCTCGGAACGCATGCGCTTCCCTGTATGCATTGCATGAAAACAGCCCGTCTCCGCCTGCCACAGCCGTGATTTATTTTAATTCTAATGACACCTTTTACAAATAAAGCAATTTGAAAAGCATAAAAATTGTTATTGTGAGTCAACCATAGAAGATAGCCATATGTTATCATGGACTTTTATTTAGAACTTTTTAAGAGGAACTATTCCACCATACATTATTTTCCTGTAACTTTAACTATTTGCGCAGCAAACGCCACGGAAGCTCTTAGAAGTGACAATGAATTCACAAATATCATCATACTGGTAGCTTATTTTCACAAAATGGTCATAAATTATAGCCTATAACCTTCCCACATAATCCATCTTTCTGTTGGTGAAAACCGTATGAAAATCCATTCAGTAGTTTCTGAGATTAGCCCGAACATACACAAACTCAGCGCGATGGGGAACTTAAATTTATAATATGTAAGGATGTTAAGGAAATTTCAATATTTCCTCTTTTCCTTCGACCCCCCCAACCCCGTCTAGGAGTCGATTTCTGGAAAACTCGTTCTTAGCGGATCCTACTCAACAAAAAAAAACATCTCTACCAAATTTCAGGTCTGTAGAAGTTATAATTGAAAGTGTTATTTTATATTTTTAACGCCCCCGCAATCCCCGGCTCAGCACCCTCGAAAACGGGCGGAAAGTGTTTTTTTACAAGGAAACCGTGTAAAGGATGTTTAATCCCTCTTGGGGGTGGTTTTTGGTCGTTTTGAGGGGTTGCGCAACCGAAAATAGAAATTCTAACAACGCAATCGTGTTCAGCATCCTCGAAAAGGGGGGGGAGAGGTAATCTTGTTCCGTCTCAAAGTAGTTACCATTTTCGGGTTTTTTTCCGACTCACAAACGCCACTATGAAAGGACCCTCCGGTATTTCATGCCTAAGTAATTATGTTTAGACCAGTGCCAAAACGCTTTTGAGAGGCCAAAAAACTAAAAAATTCTAAGCAGTATATGGATGGCGGCAAAATTCTCCTGTCCTTGTATTTTACGCGTTCACCTGGTTACTACATAACACATTGTAGAAAAACTACCCCACCATAATTAAATTTTTAAAGTGCACATAAATTAATATATGAATGCTAATCGAATTTTTTTAAACTACATTATATACCCCCGTAAGGCATAGAACAATTTCTTTCGCCTAAAAATGTTATTTTTTTCTCGATTTCGTTTGTGAAATAGTTGTATAAACAATATTTTTTCAGCAGTCCGAATATGAAACTGTTACATGAAGTTCCCTTATAATTTGTTACTTATAGTTACAGTTTACAGAACTTTATTTCAAAGAGAGATAAAGAATCAGTGAAGTTTGCGGAAAAATCGATATTTGAAAAAGGAAGTTTTTATTTTTTCGAATTTTTATCGTCAACTTTTTTGATGGAAAATTGAAACCTTTTTTTAAATTAAATTCCTTAAAAAAGAAACAACATTATCCATCGCTTCACAAACATAAAAATGAACATTTTCACCAAATTTTATTAAAATCGAATCTTTTTTGTGAAAGAGAAAAATGATAAATGAAAAAATTGGTTTTCATCGTTTTTTATCGTTTTTCTCCATTTTTTTGAAATAATGGCGAAAATTGGTTTGAACGAAAGTTATAGATTTTTTAATTATCTACAACTTTTACATTTAATTTTTTTCGATAGGAGGTCTATTTTAGCCAGAAATCGTAAAAAACCGCGTTTCACCCCTAAAAACACACATTTTGCCACCCCACTCCCCTTCCGGTCATCTGTTGCGGTGCTATCGATTTTTCCCCGTTTATGTACAATTTATCCTAAATTTTGCCGCCATCCCTATACTGCTAAGAATTTTTTTTTCTCAAAAATTATCGGCATTGCTGGTCTAGTTGTTATGTCTAAATTTTTGACATATGGTGCAATTTGTCACCAATCGCTCAATATCTTCAATAATAGTAGGCCAATAGACTAAAGTTCTTGCTCTCTTCTTTATTTTTTCCTACTTCCTGGTGAGCCCTGTGTTTAAAAATTTAAAATTTCACATCTTAGGCTGTTTGGTACAAAAATTCTATTTTCTAAAAATATTAATCCATCCTCAACAGTAAGGACTCCTCTGTACTTCCAAAAATACTTTATTTCTGCATCCAGCTCTTTTTTATCTTTTGGCCACCCATCTTGAATTAATTTTGCTAATGCATTTAGAGTCTTATCATTTTTAGTTTCTTTTTTAAACACTTCTTTTCTTGCTGACCTCGCATTTATTGAATGTACTAATTCGTTGAGGTCTTTTATCACTGGTTCTATTATTTCTGTTGTGATATAATTTCGAGATAAGTAATCTGCTACATATAAATGTTTTCCTGGTAAGTATTTTAATTTTATATTATATTTTTCTAATTTTAGTTTCATTCTTTGAAGTGTCGGAGATGAAATGTTTACCTACAGAAACGTTTTTGGCCTCAAAATGTTCTGGAAGAGTAGTGCTATTGTTGCTTCATTGGGAATATGCGAAAAGATGGCCGGAGAAACGAAAAAATAATCTTGCCCACAAAATTCGATCATTTGCTCACAATATTCGATTAATCGATAGGCAAAAAAAAATATATTTTACGACCTTAGTATAAAATTAACAGCTATCGATAGGCACGTCCCGTTTTAAACCAATTATTATGTCTCGCACTTCCAATTTTTTGACGAAAAGTTGATATTTGACTCATAAGAAATGTGCCCTTATTTTTTTTCAAATCGTTTCTCGATCTCCTTCCGAGATTTTCAAACATAAAAAAAGCGTGATATTTAGGAAAAAAAATCCGTTTTTGACTAATAGCTCTTAAACGGTAAGTGTTATCATAAATATTTGCAGAGTTTGTAGATTATGCGATTATCTACAAAAAAAGGTTTCCGGTACAAATTGCCATTCATGAGATATCGCCGTTTTAAAGATTTAAAATACTTATTTGCGACTTGTATATATAGGTCATCAGACGTTCAATAAATCCTTTGTTGGACTACGTGGCTAATTTTTGTCAGGGGTGATTCCTGGATGTATTTGGGGAAAAAATTGTTCTAGAGACGGGGCTATCCCCACTATCCACTAAAATATAGGGTGTTTACGAAAAAAAATTTATTTTTTCACAATTTACTTAAACTTCAATTACTCCTAGACTAATTATCGTAAAGCAACAAAATTAGGCTCATCTTTTAGGTGAGTGTGTATTTTTTAATTTGGAATAAAGTACAATTTTCACTAACCTATCATGATCACTTTCATTTTCTGTTGCTATTACTAAATCATCTATGTATATTGTTACATTACGTATATCACCAAAATTCTCCACGTTTAATTTCTGAAATACTTACTTTTAATCCAAATGGCAACCTTTTATATCGATAGCAGCCAAAAGGTGTGCTAAATGTATATAATTTTTTTAACGCATTGTCTAATTTATGGACCGATCGTATGCTTCTAATAGCATGTACACACCGACTTGGTTACCGATATTGAGATGGTTTCAAGCCTTAACGGTAATAATATCGATGGTTTGTGCTTAGTTTGTCATAAATTTTCAAACCAAGCAAGTACTGCAAACCAAGAAAAATTTCAATGGTTAACTCGTTAACCACGATAACTAACTGGCATGAGTGCCATCTATCAATGAAAATTTACAACAATATATAAAAATTGGTTGTCAAAAGCCACGTTGACATTATATAATTAAATTAATTTCTCGCTTCTTTAAAAGGAGCAAAATATTTTTCAAGAATTTCACTCTTTTGTAATGGCAAATAGCTCTCCAAATATGTTGCTTTATTTTTTCCCTCAGATAATTACTTTTCCTTGAGTAATAGTCATCCATAATTAAAAACAAAGCTAAATTATTTTGTAATAACAAAGAATTGACAACCATATCTAATAATTTAAATGACAGAAATAACCAAGTCAGTTGGTGTGTACAGTTGTTAGTTTTGAAATAGTCTGAAACCATATAAAACGATAACCAAGTCGGTGTGTACATGCTATAAGCTACTATTATTGCTTTTTATTATTTTCGGGCCAGGTAGAACATTCACCTGTGCACCACTATCTAATTTAAGTCTTATTATTTTTGTTCCTACTTTTATGTTTTCAAACCAAGCATTACTAATATTTCCTGTTTTATATATGGGTCATTCTACGATAAGAGGTTTTGAGTCCATAGAGGATGCGGCCAAGGGGAAAAGTTGGAGTTTTTTTATTAATCACATATAATACGATTTTAGTCTCCTTTATGTACACATTCATGTACGGGCAAGTCACTTTATCCATATTTAGTTACTTTTTAGAAGGCCAGGGTAAATACATCAGGCAGGGTAGAGACACTCTTTTGGATCCTCAATGTTCCATGACACCTGATGGACACCCAAAGAACCAGGAAAAGTCTTTATGTGTTTTTTGGCACTAACAAGCAAAGCGTCTTTCTCTAGGATAGTTTTGTCGTCAATAAGTAGAGACGCTACGACAGCATCTGATAATTCGCTCAGAGATGTTATGTCACGGCCATTACCTACCAATCGGTCTGCTGATCTCTTACAGACAGCTTTATGTCGCTTTTCTATTTGTAAGTACCAAAAGGTCTCTTTTCCAAAATGTTTTTCGTTATTGAGAGTTTATTTATGCATTTCCAATTATTTAAATATTCTCAATTTGTTTTTCTACTTATTTTAAATAATTCTGAGGCTATCCTTAAACGAAAACTACAAAATGTAACATTACATCACATTTCGCTCCATATCTCAAAATCATTTAGTATGACAAAGTGCCCCTTTTGATTCTAATAGTCACATATACTGTCTGCATGTTTAACTAAAAACGTTAAAGGGACATGCCAGGGTAGAGACTTTTTCAGACTTAAATTTGGAATTTCAGGAAAATGTACTATAATTGTGCATTTAATCATAGTGGTATTTCTAAAATGCATTAATATGCTGTGATTTATTGCATAAAAGGACAAAATTTAGAATAGAAATGATATTTTATAATGGATGCCGTACACATTACCTCTTATCGTAGAATGACCCATATAGTATCAATAAAAAAATTTGGTATTTCCGAACTTTCGCAATTATTTTGTAACGGTCTTATTTCATTAATAATTTGTTTCTTACATACCGCAGCAAAGTGATTGTTTCCATTACAACTCATGCATTTTGTTCCAAACGCCGGACACTGGCCCCTTTAATGCACTTTTCCGCAAAATTTGCACTCAATGTTGATCTTACTATGTGGTGACGACTTACTTAATTGCTCCTTTAATCCCTCATGGGACATAGGGCGGAAACAGTAGCCCTCCAGCGGACTCTATTTTGCGCCACAGCTCTCAGCCCTGACCAGGATCTCCCAGTTGTTGCGGCCTCTGCTAATAGGGTTCTCCTCCACGTTGTCGTAGGTCTTCCGACTCGATGGGATCCTTGCGGATTCCAATCAAGGGCCTGTTTGGCTAGATTCTTGTTTTCGCGTCGCAAGGTTTGTCCAACCCAATTCCATTTGCTTCGCCTGATTTGGTCGTCTATCCTTTCTTGGCCGGCACGGCGCCATAGTTCCTTATTTGTAAATCTATCATGCCAGCGGATTTTTAGGATACGACGTAGGCATCTGTTGATGAAAACTTGTAGGCGCCCTGTGATGAATTGGGTGACTTTCCATGTTTCGCAACCGTACAAAAGAACTGCCTTAACGTTGGAGTTAAACAGCCGCAATTTGGTGTTAATTGAGATCTCCGTTGATCTCCATATGTGAAATAGGCATGCATACGCGCTTCTTGCTTTATTTATTCTGGAACTGACGTCTTCTTCTGTACCGCCGTTTTCGGTAATAATACTACCGAGGTAACAGAATTTATCTACCAGCTCTACGTCACGGTTATTTAGCGCTGTCCGTTCAAGGGTGTTTGCATTTATCCGCATTTCTTTAGTTTTAGTCGGATTTAGCCTTAAGCCAGCCAAACTACTTTCTGTTGCCAAAATGTTTACCATGTTTTTGAGGTCCTGGTGTCTGTGGGCCAGCAAACAGATATCGTCCGCGTAGTCGAGATCCTTAAGGCGGTCTAGCAATCCCCATTGTATGCCACCTGTTCTTCTATCTAGAGCGCTGACAAGAATGTCGTTTATTACTATAAGAAATAGTAATGGTGAAAGTATGCATCCTTGTCGTACTCCTGAGCTCATCTCAAAGCTGTCGGATAATTTTCCATTATGGAGAACTCGGCATTTGGAATTGTTGTATAGAGCTTTTATCAATTCTATTATTTTGTCCGGCAGTCCACGTTGCCGTAGAGCTCGCCATATAAAGTTCCTATTAACCGAGTCGAACGCTTTATCATAGTCTACGAAAGCAAGGTAAATGGGGGATCGGAATTCAGTAGACTGCTCCGCTATGATTCTTAAGGTGTTAATATGATCTATGCAGGAGCGACCCTTTCTGAATCCAGCCTGCTGTCTTCTAAGCTTTCGATCTACTGCCTTTCTTATCCTTGATAATAATATGTGGGATAAGATTTTGCCTACAGTAGATAATAGACAGATGCCTCTCCAGTTGTTTCATATTGTTAGGTCGCCCTTTTTTGGTAATTTGACTATGATACCTTCCGTCCAATCCTCCGGAAAGGTACAGGTGTTCCATGCTATTTCCAGGATTGGCTGTAGCGCATCTGCTATGAGCTTTGAGTCGGCTTTCAACAATTCTGGCGGGATGTCATCTTTTCCAGCTTCTTTACCATTGGCCATTGCATGAATTGCGGTTACTATTTCAGTCTTGGATGGGGCACGAGTAGTGATTCGTATTGGCTGCGCATTGTTGTTGTTTTCCTGAGGTTCCTGTGCCAATGAACCATTCAGGGCGGCGAAGAAGTAGTCTCTCCATCTTTGGAGTTGCTCCTCGTAGCTGCACAGCAGCCTTCCATCCGCACTCTTTACGGCAGGTTTTTTAGTAGAGTGCTTTCCCGAGAGCTGTTTAGTAATTTGGTACAGCATCTTACTGTTGCCTGTGTTTGCCGCGTTTTCCGCTTTCTCTGCGAGCTCATTTATCTGCCGCCTTTTATCACGCCGGACACTTATCTTTACCTCCCGGTGTAATTGGGAGTATTCCCGTTCAAGTTGTTGGCGTTTTTCCGGGTCGCTTGTAGAGTTCACGTTATTTTTGAGGGGTGTTGCTGGTTTCTTTGGACATAACCGATGCTTGTTTCCGCTGCTGTTTTTATAGCGCCCTTTGTTGTACTCCACAGCTCTTCAATATTTGTGTCGTCAGAAACGGTTTGCTGGTTTAAGATTTGTTGCAGATTTCCAGCAAATTCTCTCCTTTTAGTGCTCTCCCGCAGAAGGTCTACGTTAAACCGTCTACGGTTTACGGCATCTCGTTGGACGGCGATTTTTAGGCGGATAGTTGCTACTATCAAATGGAGGTCACTTCCAGTGTCTGCTCCCCTAAAGCTCCTGACATCCTCCAGAATAGTTCTCCATCTGTGGCTGACGGCCACGTGATCTATCTGATTTTTCGTTCTACCATCGGACGATACCCAGGTCTCCTTGTATATCTTGTTGTGACAAAAGTAAGTTCCACCTATCATGAGTTGATGGGAACTACAGAAGTAAACGAAAAAATCATCATTTTTATTGGTAACTTGGCTTAGGCCTTGATTTCCAATTGTGTGTTCAAAGTCGGTGTTGTTGGGGCCGATCTGTGCGTTTAAGTCACCCATCAAAATAATGATGTCTCCCCTTGGAATAGAGTGAAAAACCTCATTCAGTCGCATGTAGAACTCGTCTTTGATGTCATCTTCTGCGTCTTCAGTCGGAGCGTAGCATTGGACTATCGTAGTACTTCTTAGTCTGGTACGTAGGCGCACGGTAATAATCCTCTCAGAAACTGGTGACCAGCTAATGAGGCTGGACCTGGCTTCCTTGGTGAGTATTACGCCAACGCCATACCTACGATTTTCAGTTTCGTTTCTCCCAGAATATCAGAAGGACTCACCGTTTGGGCAGATATGGTCCCCCGCATCGGGCCATCTGGTCTCGCTGAGTCCCATGACATTGATTTTATAGCGGTTCATCTTGTTGAGGACTTCATCCAGCCATTCATCAGCAAGCAGCGTGCTCACATTCCATGATCCGATTCGTGTCCTGGTTCGAAAAGCAAAGGTCGTCGTCGTGTTGTCCATCCGGTTCCGAGGCATTGTTTGCCGATTCGTAGCAATTATGTGTTTTGTGGGAGCGGGTTGCTAACCCTCAGCCCAACCCACTTAGAACTCTGTTTTGTGGCGCAGAGAACGCGCCATTCGACCGTCTCCCGTTAGCTCCTGCCGAAAAAGTACCCCAGGGCACCGCGGCGAGGTGGGATTAGGACTTGCTAACAGAGCTGCTAGGTGTTCGTCTGCAGTGACTCTTCTCGGGTTTTGGCATAAGTGACAAATCGGGTGCCACCACCTTCCGAGGTCTTTATTAGCCGTTCGCGCCGTCGTGACGACTGTTGTTTTACATTAAAATTCTTGGGCATAAAATTAGAATTTGGTTTAATACTGTTTTGATTATTAGTTTTCTGAAAACTTTCCTTTCTTACATTAATATTAACTTTGTTATTCTGAAATCTATTACCTGACCTTGGACTATTACATATAATTTTTTATTACACTATCTATAGATGTTCCTGGCGGTCGCATGGTATTTATTTGCATGTTCGAAGCTTCTGCTGCTCTCGCTAATTCTATGGCCTTCTGCAAAGTTAATCCTTCCATTTCTAGCATTTTTTTGGAGTCCCTTGTCTTCTGTTCTTAGTACAATCCTGTCCCGAAGCATTCTTTCATCATCATTGAAATTACATCCCTTAACCAGCTTCTTGATATCCATCAAGAAATTATCGAACGGTTCCCGGTGACCTTGACTTCTAAAATATAAAACTATCATAAACCTCATTTTTCTTTGGCTTGCAGAAATCTTCAAATGCCTGTAAGACTGTCTCATACACTTTTCTTTCATCGTTGCCCAGTAGGAACTGTAATGTATACCGAATCAATGCGGTATACGCTACTTGGCAAGCACGCCCCATTACCAGCCCGATGAAGGAATCGATTACTTTTACATTGTCATGTCCTAGGGTCGAAGGTGCCTGCGAGGTCATTGCAGGTTACATTTTCGCTTCCCGCACATTACATTGGTAAGAAGTGACATGTATCAGACATGATTTCTTGCATTACTGATTCAGTTCTTCTCTAAGTTCCTGCTGGGTGGTTAATGTAAATGAGTTATACATTTCCATTGCTTCAGGTCCAACAGCATTGAGTAAAACCGCTACCCTGTAGGAAATTTGGAACACATTACCTACAGAATGGGTTCTGTATCCGATTGACAATACAGTAAATAAGATTACAATTGTAAAATTTTCCAATTCTAATGAAGTAGTTCTTTGTCTGAGTACATTGATGCCAACAGTGTCGGATTAGCCACTAGGCAGTATAGGCGGCTGCCTAGGGCGGCAGCGCCCAGGGGGCCGCAAGCCGGTGTCCTACAGATATATTTGGGGACGATTTTTCCTGAAAAATACATAATATTTTAGCAATCTCATGAGATTTCACGGGGTCACCCACTCTCTTTCAAATAAGAGTTAGGAGATGGAGTTTCTCGACGAGCGAGAGCAGCGTTGCATATATTACAGGTAAGGTTTTAGGCATAGAGCCAGTTAGAGAGTCCTTCCCGGGAATTCCCGCCCGGGATTTCCCGGGAAATTGAAAGAAAATGTATTCCCGGTTTCCCGGGAAAAAAACTAAATTTCCCGGGAAAAAATTTATTGTTTGAAATCGCAAATTTTCTTCTAAAAATCTTGAAAACACTAACTATTTCAAGGTTTTAAATTTAAAGTAAATAACTGTTATGTCGAAATTCTTGTTTTCTATAAAACTAATTGGAATCCGGTGCGCCTTGCACTCATCATATCGAAATAAAATAAGTTGTAAGAAATATTTGGACAACGAAGATGTCCCATCCACGTAAGCGCCAAGGCGCTCAGGTAGAGCCATTGCCATTGGAACTGCACATCCCAGTTGCTTGATTTTAAAGCATGACAATTTTGGCACCAAGTATCCATTGGACCGGGCCAATCACAACATTGAAGTGAATGCTGTAATAGTGGTAATCTGACTGTTCTTAAAGCTCGAATGACGTAGGTCCACGAAATTAACTAATAACAAATGTAAATAAAAACATTCATTGTTGGAGGGATGCACTGTATAAATCCGCCCTAAAGCATCCGTCGAGAAAATCAAAATTTTTTCAACTTTCCTCTGCTTTTTTTTGGGTCGCCTTTCTGAATTGTTGCAACACTCCACAAAAGCGTGTAGTTGTGATCGTGGTCTCACGGCGCAGGTAATTGATCAACAACAACCCTTTGGAATCCCAAAAGAACGTTTGCCATTTTCCCACGGATTCCACAACTTTCGCTTTATTTGGAGTTTTAGCGGTAGGAGCGCGTGGAGTCTCCATATTGGCTGAAGCTTCACTGCCGGATCGATCGACGCACGCGCATAGTAATTTTACAGTGCTGCCACTACACTTCTTCTTCTTCGATGGCTCTACAGCCCAATTCGAGCCTTGGCCTCCATCAGCTTCTTCCTCCAGACCTCTCTCTGTTGCGCAGCTTGCCTCCAGTTTCTGATGTTTAGGAGTTTTGCTGCATCAGCCTTAACACTGTCTTCCCACCTTGACCGTGGTTTGCCAACTGGTCTTTTGCCATCTGGTAGTAAATATAGGGCTTTCTTTGGTATCCTTGAGTTATCCATTCTTTGGACATGGCCGGCCCAACGTAAGCGCAGTAGCTTGGCATGTGTTGAAAGTTTACACTCTTTGTATATATCGTACAATTCGTGATTGTAGCGTATTCTCCATGCGTTATCTTCATTGGTTGGGCCGTATATCCTTCGGAGAACCTTCCTCTCAAATATATCCATCTTATCTGCGGACTTTTGGGAGAAACTCCATGCTTCACACCCATACGTAGCTACTGTGCGTATGATCGTTTTATAGATTCTTATTTTCGTTTTTCTGTGGATGTCTCTGGATTTCATTACTGGCAGTAGTGAGAAGTATGTTCTATTTGCGGCGTTTATTCTTCTTTGCACGTCTATCGTCTCATCGTTGTCTTCGCTGACTGTGGACCCCAGGTAGTTAAATTGGTTTACTCGTTCGAAGTTATATTCTCCCCAGGTGGTATTGTGGTTTCTTCTTCTTCTTTCCACCCTCGACTGAATTAGAATCTTGCTCTTGTCTGCATTTATTTGCAGCCCTATATGTTTAGCTTCATCTTCTAATTCTGTGAAGATTTCTCTAAAGTATGACAGTGATCTGGCAAGGCAGTTTATGTCATCGGCATATCCTGCTAGCTGTTTTGATTTGTTAAGCAGGGTTGCGTTCGCATCAATGTGTACTTTGCGAATTACTCCTTCTAGGCAGAGATTAAATAGCATGGGTGCCAACCCATCGCCCTGCTTTAGGCCTTGCTTGACTGGGAAGGATTCCGTCAATTCTCCTTGTATTCTGACTGCACACCTTGTGTTCTCCATTGTCATTTTTGTTAACTTAACTATTTTGAGGGGGATGTTCAGGTCCAACATCGTCGCATACATTTTTTCCCTGTCGATGCTGTCGTATGCTTGTTTAAAATCGATGAAAAGTTGATACACGTCAATGTTGTATTCCCAGCATTTTCGGAGGACCTGCCTTATTGAAAAGAGTTGATCTATTGTTGACCTATTTCTTCGGAATCCAGCTTGGTACTCACTTATTGCGGCTTCTACATAAGGTTCCAGTCTGGCTTTGATAATGTTGGTCATTAGTTTGTATACCGTGCTTAGAAGAGATATGCCTCTATAGTTTGCACAGTTGAATTTGTCCCCTTTCTTGTGTATTGGGCAGATAATGCTTTGCTCCCATTCTGCAGGCATTTTTTCATTCCTCCATATGCAGCATAGTAGTTGGTGTATAGCTGCTGCAAGCGGTTCGCCTCCTTGTTTTATCAGCTCTGCTGGGATGTTGTCAATTCCTGGAGATTTGTTGTTTTTTAAGGCTCTTATGGCACTTTGTACTTCTTCCATGGTTGGTACATTTGTTTCTCTGGTGTCATCGTTATGTTGTAGACGGGGTTCTGGTACACGTATGATGCTTTCATTTCCGTTCAGCAGCTCGCTGAAAAATTCCTTCCACCTTTTCTTTACATCCTCGCTGCCTGTGACTATAGTGCCTTCTTTTGTTCTACACAGTCCGGAGGAGGGTTTGAAGCCTTTTTTGAAGAAGTTTACTTCCTTGTATGCTTCTCGTGTTTTGTTTTGTCTATAGTTTTCCTCTGCCCTCAAGATGTAATTGTTGAGGAATTGTCTTTTCTTCTTCCTACAAATGTTTTTCGCTGTTCTTCTCGTTTCCTCGTAATTCAATTTCTTGCTCCTCGTCGGTCTCTCTATGTATATTTTTCTATTTTTATTTCTGGTCTCTATAGCTGTTTTGCACTCCTCGTCGTACCATTCACTGGCTCTGCCTGCGCGTTTGTAGCCTACAGTTTGCTTCGTGACATCTGTCAGTGTCGTCTTCAGACTTATCCATTTTCCCTCTACCGTGTCTGAATTATTTATGTTTGGACCTATCCTTTCTGCTAGTGTTGCCTGATACCTCTCCAATACAGCCTGTTCTTGGAGGCGGTCAACATCAAATTTCTTTTGTTTGTTATTTCTTTTTCCTTGAGTGGATAGCCGATATCTGAATCTAGCTTTAACTAGGAAGTGGTCCGATTCACAATTAGCACCTCTACATGATCTTACTTGGAGGATACTGGAGGCTGCCCTTCTGTCTATTAGTATATGGTCTATTTGGTTGCAGTATCTTTCGCTGGGAGATTGCCAGGTGTATTTGTGGATGTCTTTCCTTGGGAAATATGTTGAGCTGACGATCATATTTTTGCTCATTGCAAAGTCGATAACACGTTGCCCGTTATCGTTGGATGTTTCGTGGAGACTTTCCTTTCCAATGGTCGGTCTGTGCCAGTTCTCTCTTCCAATTTTGGCGTTGAGGTTTCCTATCACCATTTTGATGTCATTGGAAGGGGCCGTGTCATACGCGTGTTCGAGCTTATAATAGAAAGTGTCCTTTGTTGTGTCCGCTTTCTCTTCCGTCTCCGCATGTGCGTTTATGATTGAAAGTGTGAAGAATTTCGTTCGGAGTCGTATTGAACATAGTCGTTCACTTATTGGCTTGAACTCTATGACGTTATCTATAATCGACTTGTGTATTACGAAGCCTACTCCGAAGTGATGCTCCCTTCCGCAGCTGTAGAAAATTCTGTAGTGTCCATGGTCCATTGTCCCTCTCCTATCCATCTGATCTCTTGTAACGCGAGTAATTTTATTTTATATCTGCTCACTTCGTCCAACAGTGACTTAACTGCTGCAGTTCTGTACATACTTCGCGTGTTCCAAGTTCCGAAAATCATTTCCAGGTGTTGTTGCCGTAGTCGTTGCCGTTTATCCTGTCCGTTCCGAGGCTTTGCTTCTGGTTTCTTAACTGATGTGTTTTTACGGGGTCCGGTAGTTAGCCTAACGCCCAACCCCACTACCAGGAGGACCGGATCCGTGAATTATACCCCATCGGATAGGGTGGCCTAGCTATACCCCCAGGCACTGGGTACGTCCGTCGTCGGTTGGTTATCCAGGAGGCACCAGCGAGGAGGTGACGGTACGATTTTACCCCCCTGCTGCCACTACACACAGGCGCGAATTCCCTGAGACTCCCAGACTTTTCCCGCCAACCACACGGATTTAAAAAAATAGTGGAACTTACTTTTGAGACGACCCTCGTATATACACCTTCGTATTACATGTTAGTTTATAATGAAATATTTTTTTTTGTTAGGTTTTTTATAATGCAATAGTCATGCTATGTTTGTTGATTTCAAATAATTGTTTTTTATTATTATTTTTCTTATTACTATTTCATTATTAATATTTTTGAATTAAATTTACTTGTATCTATTCTTAAATGAGTTTTTCATTTATTTTTCAACAGTAATTGTTCCTCCTAATTCTCATTTAACTACTAATTCCTAATAGGTTTCATTTTCCCGGGTTCCCGGGAATCCCGGGAGAAATGAACTTATTTTTCCCGTTTCCCGGGAACAAAAATAATCCGGGAAACGTGACTCTCTAGAGCCAGTATCGTCACTGCCTTCGTTCGATCCGGATGAAAACTCTCTTCCTTTCTTGATCGTACAAAGATTTACAAGTTCATATAAAAATTTCGTTTAGTGCAAGCTGCTGAAATCTTATTTCGATCTCTGCTATAAGTAAAGTCGGTTGAAGTGCAATGTGGAGACCTACGGGGCTGTTTGGTTTTCTTGTTTTCTTCCCACTCACGTTCACCTAACGTCTTTTGGAAGATTGATTTCTGGTACGTTTATACTCTCTGTTCGATTTGCAAAAATGCAAAGTTTACAGACTCTTCAACAAAAAGTACCGAAAAGTATTGACCTTGCACTTCGATTTTGTGAAATAGATAATGAAAGGAAGCCGAAGGGGGCCGCAACTATCGGCACTGCCTAGGGCCGCAGGAGACCCAGATCCGGTACTGGATGCCAAAGTAATGCAAAGTGTAATGCAATCGCAGTTAATGCGGCACAGCTCTTAAAAATGCAAAAGTGACTTAACATGCAATTTAATTCACCGTGCATTACATGTAACCAATGAATGTACCAGTTCTATGTAATGCAGAATGGAGGCGATTGGTTACCGCCTATGACATCGCCATGCAAATGTAATGCCTTATCTCCACTTGCTGTAATCTGAACAAGAACTAGTTGCTACTCCTTAGAACTACTTCCGGAATCGATTGGGTAATTACTTGCTTTCCAAACTGGGTACTTGCGCTGTTACCGGTTTTTGGAACGAAGTTTCTTAACGCGGCTTGCAGCTGGTGACATGTCCAAGCGTACATGCGTTGCATTCGTTGGCAGATAATATAGAAGTGTGTGTATTCAAATACGACCTGACGAAATATTCCGTGAATGTTCAGCATGCCACGCAAATGTCGAGCTACTTTCAACTTTTTCTGCATTGCCGCATTCGACATAGGACACACAAGCATACACAACAAACACATGCGACTCGTTACTCAGATTTTTGGGCTATCTGGGAGAGCCGGGACGGAACGCAAGCATGCAATTATGTGTCAGTGGAAAATCTCCGCATCCCAGTAGGGAAAGTAAGTAATTACCCAATCGATTCCGAAACTAGTTCTAAGGAGTAGCAACTAGTTCTCGTTCAGATTACAGCAAGTGGAGATAAGGCATTACATTTGCATGGCGATGTCATAGGCGGTAACCAATCGCCTCCATTCTGCATTACATAGAACTGGTACATTCATTGGTTACATGTAATGCAGGATGAATTAAATTACATGTTAAGTCTCTTTCGCATTTTTAAGAGATGTGACGCATCAGCTGCTATTGCATTACCCTTTGCATTACTTTGGCATCAATGTAATCAGACAAAGAACTACTTCATTAGAATTGGAAAATTTTACAATTGTAATCTTATTTACTGTATTGTCAATGGATTACAGAACCGATTCTGTCGGTAATGTGTTCCAAATTTCCTACTGGGATATCAGGGAGCCGCTTGCGGGTAGAGTGAATGCGGTATGATTTGTGTGTGTGCGTGCGAGAATCGGTCCCAGTAGGCAATTTCCCAGTAGACAATTTATGAATTCAAAATATCAAAATGCAGTGTTTCTTTGTAGAAATTGGGAACCCCCCAGTAGGAAATTTGGAACACATTACCGATAGAATCGGTTCTGTAATCCGTTGACAATACAGTAAATAAGATTACAATTGTAAAATTTTCCAATTCTAATGAAGTAGTTTTTTGACTGATTACATTGATGCCAAAGTAATGCAAAGTGTAATGCAATCGCAGCCGATGCGGCACATCTCTTAAAAAAGCGAAAGAGACTTAACATGCAATTTAATTCATCCTGTATTACATGTAACCAATGACTGTACCAGTTCTATGTAATGCAGAATGGAGGCGATTGGTTACCGCCTATGACATCGCCATGCAAGTGTAATGCCTTATCTCCACTTGCTGTAATCTGAACGAGAACTAGTTGCTACTCCTTAGAACTACTTTCGGAATCGATTGGGTAATTACTTGCTTTCCCTACTGGGCCATAGCTATCCCAGTAAGGAAACTGTCAATAAATTGCATGCAGAATTAATTCTAGAACTGCTTCATATTTCTGTAGGTCTTATTACAAAAAATAAGAGCGTTTTATTCTTGAAAAGTACTTCCTTGCTGCATTACTTCCTCACAAAAGTAATGCAAGAAGTAATGATTTGAACTTTCTTTGAAATGCAGTTTGAGAGTTCTATGTAAAGCGGCCTACAGACGATAAACTTGGGTTTTCAACCCGTTGTCAACTAGCCCTAGTTGTCAACGAGTTGCACGTCTGTAGTCGTGTTTATGATTGAAAACAACCGTTGATAAATGGTTGAAGCAAATTCAAAATTTTTAGATTTTTGGTAGGCGGAGCTTCCAGGCTGCCAACCAATTTGCGCGTCTGTAGTAACGTTTACAACTGTAGTGGGCAACATCATTGTAAATCGTAAGCTTGAGCATTGAACATCAGCGTGCTTTGCAATCAAAAACTGAAAATGAAATGATGTTTGCAAACTGGTTGACAACAAGTTGAAGCGTGTGTACACTTTCTGTTGACAACAGGTTGACAACTCGAGTTGATCGTCTGTAGGCCGCTTAATGCAGAATGGAGGCGATTGGTTACCGCCTATGACATCGCCGTGCAAATGTAATGCCTTATCTCCACTTGCTGTAATCTGAAAGAGAGCTAGTTGCTACTCCTTGGAACTACTTTCGGAATCGATGGGAAATTACTTGCTTTTCCTACTGGGATGGAAAGTGAAAGGTGTCATGCAAGGGTAAAAACACACTAATAGCCGGTTTCCTGTTGGCGAAAACTCGCGGTTACTCGCGCCTAGGTCATACACAGTGGCGACCTAAAACATATCGGGTGCAAGCAGAAAATCACTCATCAGTTGTGCTCGTAACGTTGGAACTATTACAGGATGTCGGCTTCATCCGATGATGATTTGATTGCGCTAGATTGTGCACTTGGTACAATAAAACTAAATAAAATGGGAATCGGGAATATCATATCATCATATCATATCATATCATCATTAATTCAAAAAATTAAGTCACCATCACGACAGATTCTTAAACTTTCAGTATCCATTTCCAGTCTGATGCTAATAGCCTTATGACACTGGCTTTATCGTAGACTGAAAATTCTGCCTTGGCTAGGCTGAAACGTGAAAGAAAAAATTCAAAGGAGATTTTCCCATGTGTAAGATTGAGAGGAGTATACTCAACCTTTTCTTGGCTGGATTTTAAGTGTTATAAAAAGTCTAGAAAAATGTTATAAAAAGCATAGGAAAAGAAGGATATTCATGTTCTTTTTTTTATGCTTTTTATAACAGTTTGCTGAATCTCTCGACTTTTTATAACAGTGAGTGAATTACAATAAATTGAATTAAATAAATATAATTTAAGTGATTATAAATATAAATAGAAGTGACAATCTATATATTAATACGCAAGCACTTTTTTTGTACAGCACTTTAACGGACTTCCACTAAACCGATTTTGCTCAAACTGGTTTTATATGGAAGTCGTAGTCGCAAAGGTGTGCACAAAACTAGAATTATTCATTTATCTCATTTCTGTCACTCGGAAATGAGTATTACATTTCCCAATATAAAATGATAAAATGACAATATAAGGTAGAAATTACGGTTAGCATATAAACAGGCGAATATAAAAATTTATTATTAAGGTTTGTGAATCGACTAAATTTCATGAGCCTAGATTCAGATTGCTAAGCGAAAGTTTGCCGTACCTCCTTTTCACTTCGCTTTAAACAAATTAAATTGGCATTTCAAAATTTAGTTTGTTTTTGTTTCAAAAAATTAGATTAGAAATAAATTCATATACATCGCAATACGGCAAGAAAAGTGACACATCAAGAGAGCTGAAACCGTCACCTGGCGGAAATAACTCAAAACAGCCAATTTTTGAGTTGTGCCACTTTTCTTGCCGTAGTCCTTAGTGCGATATTTATGTCAGCGTCATTCTGCTTACGTTGAAAAGGTTTTTCTTTCTGTGGAGACCGTCTCGGCAAATTTTAATTAAAAACAATAACAAAACAAAGTTGAAATTATTATCAAAATATATCACGGTAAGCGATGGTATTTTTTAAATGAAGAAAGTTTTGTTCAAAGATGCGATTTTAGATGATAATGTATAGCTTTTAATTACACTTTTTTAATTAAAACAATTATTTTTATTTTTTTTAGGACTGTTAAAGAAATTAAAAAATGGTAATAGTTCAATTAAATTATTACTGAGTTATTGAAATGCGTAGACGTGAAACGGGAGAGAGGGTCGAATTTCGACCAATGGATACTAGTAAATATAATTGAAGTGACAATAGATATATTTAAAGTGAGATATATGTAATTGAAGTGACAAATAAATATAATTAGGGGGTAAATGTTTAGAATTGGGGCTCCGGAGTAAAATCGCTCCAAAAAAATTTTGAGGTGTTGACGGTGATTTTTGGATGTCCCAATAGTAATTTCAAGGCGGGAGAGACCTATTTTTCTTATTACAACGGGCGGGGGTTGCGAATTAGGGGGATTTCTTCTGTATTCAATCACAACTATCTGTTATAATAATCAGACAATCGTTCTTACTCTCACATGCTATCTCTGTCACACAGTATAACAGATTTCGTCATTTTCAGCCTAGCCAAGGCAGCATTTTCAGCCTACGAAAAAGCCAGTGTCATAAGGCTATAAGCAGGCAACCGGCAAGAAAAAGCTAAATTTTCATTGCAGTAAATCCATCAGCTCCGACAGCCGCACCGACAAGTCTCAACCTGGCGCGACTGTCTTATGGCTCAATTAAAAACATGCGTTAATTCAAATTGCTTCTAAGCACGCATCGGCGCCGACTACCGGGAAGTGGGAAACCATTGTGTAATGCCTCGGCCCGGTAAAGATTCATCCACAAAAAGTTGTGGAGGACGCTGATTTCCTAATGATTACGACCGCTCTTATGTTGGCCTAGTCAAGATATCGACCTTTTGGTGATTCTGATTGGCCTGTGTAGCCTTGATATAAAGAATGTCTTCTTTTTGCAACAAGGAAAATTAAATGTGTCTTGCTGCTGGGCAAACCCTTTCAGACCATATATTGTTCCTGCACGACATGATTAGTTGTGATATCACTTCTGCTTTTTTTAATCAGCCGAAACTGAAACTTCTGAAAGTCCTGCAGAATAACGATGACTTGCAACCAGTCATTGGTGTTTTCAAAGACCCTCATGCAAGATCGCCGAAGTAGGAAATGTGTTTCTCATGGCTCGGTATGGAAAAGGACATGAGAGTAGCCTGGACGAATTCAGGTACAGACAATAAATATCTTCATCGTACAAAAGTAAAACGAACATTGCCTCACTACCCCCGAAGCTGCTGCCCGACAACATTCACTGAAAGTTTACCTTCAGGGGCAGCAGTGGTTTTCCGGTCAAAACAAAAAAACCAGGAGTGGTCTCGTACCAGTGCCAACCCCTTTGAAGCCTGCCCCGGACTCGATACTTGGCAAATTTTTTGTAAATGTAAAAAGGCTCCATTGCTCCTCGATATGAACATCGTGCGAAGGGTTGTGTGATAGCATCCAGCCCCGACAGCAAGACAGCATTGACATAGAATAGAATTTTATAAACCCCCCAACATTTCTGGCTACGCCCCTGAAACATTATCAATGTGATTAAAATAATATGGATTGATCATGTCGAACGAGGTCCGGAACGGAAACCGGCAAAGATAGTGCTGCGGAGAGTACCGACAGGAAAAAGCAGACTAGGACGACCTAAGTAAAGTTATAGACGGCGCGCGTCGGGGAAGACATAAGACTATTACAAATAAGAAATAGGCTGTGAAGCTCCTGATGATAGTGAAAACTCAGAAGGCAAGAGTACCCGGTATCCCCGTAAAGATAGCCGCCCATTTTAAAAAGGGTGTTGACGATTATTTGCCTTTAGTTAGTTTAGTATGGATATAAAAAATTTTTATTTTTTTCTTTCTTTCAAAAATAAGGGTTAAAAACTAAAAATTCGCAACAGTACTGAATATTTGGCGTACCCCCTAGAATTTTCTGCTTACCCCTCGGGGTACGCGTATCACACCCGTTATTTTTTGCCATTCTTCCTTTAAGGCCTCCTTCATGCTCCTTTCGATGTTATTGACCGCTGCCGAATTTTTTGGTGCAAATGATCTTACAAATGCTCAATCGGGTTCAGATCTGGTGATTGGGGAGGATGGGGTAACTGCTTTGGAGTTCTGTAGAGAAGCCAATTTTATAATTTATGACCTCCTTCTGTGTAGTTCAAATTTTTGAATTTTTTCTTGTTAAGTTTACGTCAATGCATGTGCAATAATCTGAGTTATATTTTGGCTTTCTATGTTCATCGAATTCCTGGAAATCCGAAGGCGAAAGAAAAAATTTTCGGGTCTAAACTCACTTTTGCCTCTGACAGTATATAATTATATTTTTTGGCGGTCTACCTCGTGGCTTTTTAATAACCGTAAATTCTTGTACAAATTTTTCACACTCTTTCTTTTTATCTCGGGATTTTTTATCCTTTCAACTCTTCGATGTTCTTACTCTTCCCATTAAACTTTATTAATTAGTTTTAATTTATTTTTTATTCACGTAGAGTATTTTAAGTAAAAACAAATTACTTGTAATCAAGGTCACCTTCACCGATCACTAAAAATTTTTCACCGACTGCGCCATGTAGTATTAAACGGCAGTGTTCTATTTTATGCGTGTAACTTTATTGAGTTCTTGATAACAACTGGCTGTTTACTTATATTTTTCTGGAGATGCAGAGAAGCTTAACCGTTACTTCTCTGATAACTCACTTGTCTTGTACTTATTCTGTACAGAGGGGAAGGTGGTCGTGGAAATCATAACGGTTTAGCCGCTAGGGCGTTTTGAAGTTTTTCGTTAGAGTTTTACATATCACCCTGTATTTTTGTAACCTTATGACCTATTTTCATGAACAACGCAGAATACTCCCACCTATCTAAAACTGTAAAAATCAAGGTTCTACCCTATCAACTTCCCGAGTAATGATTCATCAAAATCAAAATTTCTCCTTTTTTAACTAAAATTTCAACTAAAAGCACCTTTTCTCCATAAAAGACCTAGTTCACTAATTTTTTTGCCAAATTTGAAAGCTTGGACAATTTCCTATGAATAATGTCCCGACAATTTTTATGCTACGGCCTTTACTTTTGAAGTTATTAGCAAATTTGATGTAAAACTCTAGCAGAAATAATTCAAAACGCTCTAGTGGCTAAACCGTTACGGCCGCTTTGTAACTTTATGCAATACACCCTGTATAGATTAGTACATAGCAAATAGTCTGTACATAGGACACAGTTCACAGTACATAGTATATAGTACACAGTATATAGTAGGGTTTTTCAAAAACAGTGGTTTTCAAAAATCAGCTGTTACTGTTTTTAATTTTCAAAAAAACAGCTGATAACAGCTGTTTTTACTGTTTTTCGAATTTTCTCAAATTTTACAAGTAATTAATAGTTTTTTTTATATAATATCATTTTATTATTCATTTTTACTTCTTATTATGCCCCGGTTACACGAATGACAAAAAATGACAATTGTCATAATCTCTGGTCATAATTAATGACATTGCTGTTTACACGACGGAAATAATGACAAATAATGACATGTGTGGAGCTTTGTCATAACATGTCATTAAATTATGACCAGTTGCCATAAATAATGGCAAGAGTTGAATTTATACGAATGACAAATAATGGCAAGTTGAATTATGACAGAGTTGAATTTATTTGTGTTGGGGATACTGCTAAAGAAGGACTGAAATTTATAAAAAAAACAACCAAAAAGATCACGGAAGAGGACAAAAGGTTAGTTGCAGCATGTTTTGCTGCTGTCCTTTTAATTGAAAAGGTGAAGGACGAAGAGACATGCTATGCTAATAACAATATAACCTCCTCCTTTTTTGTAGTCGTTTAAAAAGGAGAAGAAAACAGAAATCGCAATGGGTCCGTCCAATGTTCTTGCAAACTGGTTTTTACGAGACATTGCGATTGCAACTCCGGCAAAAGGATCCATAACTCTTCAAAAAAATTTTAAGGATGTCCGCCGTTCATTTCGATTTCCTACTTGATAGAGTGGCTCCATTGATCGAAAAGCAAACCACAAACTTGCGTCAACCAATTTCTTCCGGAGAACGTCTTGCGATCACACTTCGATATGAAATTTGCCTTGTTAAGATAAATAAAAATGATCATAAAGAATATGAACGTAAATTGCGGTCGTGTATTGCCGCTATTATAGTCCATTCAAAACGCGCGTTTGGGTATATAACATAACAACTTTTTGAAACTGTTTCCGTATATAGTATGTATGTTTTTTGGGTCACTGATTTGGGTCGCCCGTTTAATCTAGGGGTAGTTTATCCCTTAAGGGGTAGTTTATCCCTTAATTTATTTTTGGCTAATAATATAAAATTTTACAAATTAAAGGTTTTGCAATTTTTTTTTGTTTAAAGTTGATTTTGAAAATTGTAGGGGTAGTTTAAACTCCTTAAGGGTTGGAAACAATTTATTTGTATCTGACAACACGCATTCAATCGAATTTGAAAACAATTGGACAAACAATTATTTACAAATTATTCATTTCCAGTCGATTTAGGGGTGGTTTCAACCCTTTAGGATTAACCGTTATCATAAAATTTGACTTAATTTGGTATAAATCAACCACCTTCGTAAATAAATATTGTAAAAAGTGTATTACATTGCATTATTTTTGATTATTATTGAAATTATTGAGAAAAACAGAACACAACAGGATTTTAATTATGACAATCTGTCATAAAAGAATGACCAAGTTCATTCTTTTATGACGACTTGTCATAACTTGTCATAATTTGTCATTATCGTTTACACGGTCATAATTTGTGTCATTATTTTTGACAACTTTCATGACACGAATTTTTGTCATTTTTTATGACAGAAATAATGACACAAATTATGACCGTGTAAACGATAATGACAAATTATGACCGAAATAATGGCAAGTGTGTCATTCGTGTAAACTCACCATAACGCCACCAAATGATGTGATTTGTCTGAAAGTGAAAGGCGCTATCTTATTTCGGTGCTGAAATTAGTGCGCACCGAAAATACACGTTCAACATTGGTCGATGTTGGTTTAATACAAAGAATTGCATTATATAACTTTTACAAATTTTCTGTGCCTGGGCCAGTATTTTTGAAAATTGATAATTCCGGTTTGAGCCACTTGAAATCTGATCCTTCGAATTGTACTGACGATTCATCTTTTTGAAGGAGCATGGCCCAATTCATTTTGTAAAGACAAATTTTCGTTTTCATCAGGATTCAGCCATTGTTGAACTACATCGTCCACCCTTGCCTGCAAAAATTAGTGTGGTTTTTGATGGAGTGGCTGTGGGATCCTTGAGGCTTCGCAATAATTTCACGACATCCTCGTACATTCGGCCATCTGCACCAATTTTTAAATTTTGCATGAGCTTATTAGTAATGTTGCTGTTAATGTCAGAAAACTTCTTGAACATGAATTGTAAAAAATTTTCAGCGATCACCAACGATGGGCCTCATGACTAAGATTCGCGACAGCTAATTTTACGGGACAGCAGAAAAGTCCAATGGCATATTCAACGCCTTAAATTCGACAATTGCTGCTTTCGTCTTGACCTCCTTGGCACCATCATAGATGGAATAGAGGATATCTGACGGCATTTGCAAAAAATTATGGTACATTCACCTTGTATAAGAGCCACTCTGGACAATGTATGTATATCAAAAGATCATTCTATATTTTAAAAAACTCTGCATTAGTGTTGGTTACTAATATACAGTTTTATATTACTTCCATACGGCGTTGTCGTCCTCATATTCCTTTGGCTGCTTTTACAAGAGCAACAACAACACAGGAATTGTCAAAATGTTTGTTCAAAAGTGTCCATTAAAATTGTCCGCCCTCCCCATCATCCTCTCTCATCCTCTTCGTTCGTTTTGTCTGTCAGACTGTATTGTCAATTTCGAAGCTCTGCGATGACTGGTGCGCCCGCTATAGCGCATACATACACGAAAACATACATACATTACATATCCATACATACATACCAGCATACAGAAACTTTCTTTTATTAATATAGACTTAGATTACACTTTTGTTTTGGCGACACTACGCTTTTCATACAATAATAAGTTTTAATTGTTAGTTTTTAATCAAATCCATTAAAAAGATTGACAATTGATTAATTGTTAACTGTGGAAACTCATGACTAACAATTAATTAATTGTTAATTGCGAGTTTTCACAATTACAACTAATTAATGGTTAATTGCAATAGACGTGATTAACAATTAATTAATTGTTAATTTTTAATTTTCCAACAATTTAATTTTGCCAACACTGGCTGGAGCAATAAAAACTTTACAATCAAAATTATTTTTTAATTTTTAGTTCATTTTAACATAAAAGCTTTTTTTTAGTTTTTTTAAACTATATATTTTATTTTCTACTTTTTAGTCTATTATATGTCTTCCGCCATTTTGTAGTGACCGCCATATTATATTTGAAATGACGTCATACAGCTTACTGTACTATACTCGTCATACACTTTCATTTGATACCCATACTACGGGCGTTGTAAAGAAAAAGGTAAACCGTCATTTTGCGTTGGCCACACAGCTAATAAGTATTCTACTTTTTATATCCTTTAATTTGATACCCATACCGAGTGGGTTATAAAGAAAAATTTAGTCCGCCATTTTGTGTTGGCCGCCATTTTGAATTTGGAATAACGCCACATAGCTGATTGTATTATAATTGTCATGCCCTTTCATTTGATACCCATGTCGGGGAGCACAATTGCAAAATTCGGCCGCCATGTTGACACCGCCATTTTTTTTACAAAATGGGCAGATAGCATTGTCACGCGAACTATATGTGCAAAATTTGAAGTTGATCGGTTATATGGAAGTGGGTCAAAATCAAGTTGCAAGATTTGACATAAAAATACAACATACAATATACAACATACAACATACAGGTGGAGCTAATTGCTAATATAAAGCGTATAAAAACAAAAAGCTCGACGCTCTAGAAGCAAACACAAGAAAGGGCTTGATTACGGTAAAAGCTGTAGTACCACTGGGAACTCTTTGATCAATTCTAATCTGAGCATTGCTGCAAGTGGGAAATTGCCTCTGATGTATCGACAGCATTCTTATACGGAAGTTGAGAGGAAAATTCCAGGAGGGCTTTCATGACTGTACAAACTGAGTTTGTAAGTTAAAAATAGTCATATGGACTCGCGCAGGTAAGAAGCTGTTGAAATAAAGGTTTTGCAAGGTAATTAATTCAATTGAGCTTTAAGATCAGGCAAAGCGGAACCATATATACTATTTTAGTTCTTTATGCAGACCATGGATTCAGATCAGATCAGATCTGCAGGATTTAGTAAAATACCTTCAAGATTTTAGATACTGCAAAGCCGACAAAGAATTTTTAGCCTTGAATTGGAATGGCAAATTGAGGAAAACATTATAATATTAAAATCGGATGTAATATAAAAGAAGCATAGAATATTATGCGGATTTTGTAAGTTGCCTTAGGAACGATAGATCATGGATAAGGTATGTTTACGATATAAACAACTAGCTGGGTTGTTCACAACCGTTTATTTCAGCTGTTCACAAAAATAAATCCCCCGCCAACGAAGTAAAAGTTATTAATAAATATTGTGTATGAGGCAGAGGCATAGTATAAGAAATTTAACTAGGCTATTATTTAATTGGGATATTTATAACCATACTAGCTGGAACCCGGTGCGCCTCGCTGCCCCCATAAGCCAATAGTAAGTTCCGTTTATTTTGCAGTTGAGGTGATATGATTGTTGTAATATACCTAAAGGGAGAGATTTTCATATACAGATGAAAGGTGCGTTTCATTTTCATTGGAGTTCGTACGCCAGCGTGGTTGGACGCACATCAGAGTAGATGCTGCTACACCACAGTATGGGCTGGGGTAGCTGGAACTACGCCGATGTGCGCCCAACTACTCCGGAGTACGTACTCCAATCAAAATGAAACGCACCTGAAGTGTCTCAAAGAACGGCTTCTTTTCTGTATTTTGGATTTCATATCCGTCGTGCGATGCTGCGCATAAACAAAGAACACATGTACGTAATCATTAACGGATACACAATATTTTTGGTTTTTTTATTTGGTGTACAAACTTGTTGGTGTACCGACTCGCGAACAGGCAACATACAATTGGCCGTGTGAAAAACAGGAATTTTCTAACGATTGACTTTGAGCTTTGTTGATGGTGATCGCGAAGGCAAGGCGCAAAGGGAATTGAAGCCGTTTAAACTCGAAAGGTATATCGTTGGAAATCATTGGTATATCTAGAATTAGGACGTCTCCCCTTCAAATTTACCTTACCGTTGATGATTCTTGCTTCGATCAAATTCGGTGTTAATTTTTTGATGATAAGTCTTGTTCCGTTGTACAGCTTTGACGCGTTCAGGCGATCCAACTTTCAATGTCAATATGTGTGGTGACATGCCTGGTGGCTCCAAAGAATTAAGAAATTCAATTGGATATTTGACTGCTTGTTCTTCGTCCATACGCGTACGTATGTGGTCATTTTTCCTGCACGATTTCGCGCGAACCAATAAAGATATCGACTTCATTGAGGTGCCGTTCGAAGCGTGTTAAAGGACATATGATCTGAAAAGATTTTCATAAAAATCGGTCGAACCGTTTTTTTGTTTGAACGACTTAAGTGATTTTTGTACCAGCACGATTTCGCGCGAACCAAAAAAGATATCGACTTCGTTGAGGTGCCGTTCAAAGCGTGTTAAAGGAACTATTATCTGAAAGATTTTCATAAAAATCGGTTGAGTCGTTTTTTTGTTTGGACGAAGTTCGTGATTTGTGTATCTGCCCAATATCGCGCGAACCAAATATGATACCGACTTCGTTGAGGTGCCGATCGAAGTGTATTAACGAAGATATGATCTGAGAAATTATCATAACATTCGGTCAAGGCGTTTTTTGAGTTTAAATGAAGAGACTTCGGCAAGCGTGCCAAGTAACTGAAATAAATTAGTTTTGCTACTGTCTAATATACTCGTTGGAATGAAACCCGTTCCAAATGAGGTTAACTTTTATGGATTCAGCCGAGCAATAGTTTTCCACGAAATTTTCCATCATCTGTCCATTTTCTGCCATACATCTGCCTACATACACTTCACAGGTGGTTTATCGTGACTAAGTATTTTGTAACGTAACGTCCGCATGAGTTGTTAAAGAATTATCAGAGTGATCATAATTTTAGTAGATCGTAACTCCAATAGCTGCAACTTCAGGTCCCTTAAATTTAACAATATACTTGTTAAATAAGTTTTGGAATAACAACATATTCTTCATTTTTCATCCAAGTGTCAGTGTTCAAAGTAATACATTTTTAATTTTGTTTACAACTTCGTCATCCTAATCTTGTAAATACGCACATATCATTTGATAACCTAACGAAAGTATTGATAAACAAATGTCACAAATGTTAGGTATTATATATTATACCAGTTGGGACCCGGCGCGCCTATGCTGCTCCCATAAGCCAATAGTAGTAATCAGGTGATATGAATTTTAATATACAGTAGGAGAGTTTGAAAAAGGCAAATGTTTGGTATTTTTGATTCCAAATAACAAAATGTGAAACTATTAGGGATCTGACATTTTGATCGAGACAATAAAAACCATCCATTGACATGGCATTTTTCGAGATATGATTTTTCATACACAGATGAAGTGTCTCAATGGACCGCTTATTTTCTGTATTTTGGATAGCTGGGACCCGGTGCGCCTCGCTGTACCCAACATTTAAACATTTAAAATCAATCCAAACCTTCAAAATTCAACTCTTCTTAACCATTAACGAAAACCAACTATTCCTATAAAAGTTGGAGTCATTAGATTCAAAATACATTTATTTGAACTATGACCAAAATTGCCTGTATATTCTGTTAAAACAATGAACATTAAAAGATTTAAAATTAATGCAAAGAGCAGCATCCAGCACTCGAAATTCGAGAACCATTTTCTATAGTAGTCCGGGGAAATTAGCATTTAAAGGAGACAAAATTCGGAAATGGCTGAAAATTGGTCCACAGCTTCCTTGGGACTTTCGAAGAAAACAATTTCGGAATCACAAAAAAAAACAATGGCCGCCGGAAATATAGCGCCAAAACATCACTCAAAAACTGGTTTTTTCGAAAATTTGTTTTGATCAGTCAATACGAAACGTAAAAAGCCAACACAAAAAAACCTCTTGTCATTTTTTCGAAAACTTAACCCTTTCGAAGTTATTCAAGGTCAAAGTTTCAAAAAATCAGTTTTTGGTCAAAAAATCACCACCAATTGATTTTTGCAAATTTTTTCGAAAAGTTTTCGAAAAAATGGCAAGGGTGTCATTAGGGTAGGCAATAATCTTTTGTATAAATAGAATAAAAAAAAATTCTTAATAATCAGTTTCTGAGCCTTTTTTCTCATTCAATCCAATCTCATTCAATCCAACTATAGTTTACAAGATGAGCCTCGCCTTAGAAAAAGTGTGAAGCTTGCTGAAGAGATTCCGCGGAAGCTGGTGGATGAAGACCCCATTGAAACCATTGACGAACATTGCGGGGAAGATTGAATTTGGTCATTTATCCGTTCCGGGTGAGGAAAACTCCCGTTAGAGAAATACATTACATAGGTACTTTAAACTTTGCACTAAGAATAAGAACAAGGTAAAATTACAACCTGTAGGTAGTTTAACCCGTCCACTGACCCAATAAAAATTCGCGGGATTCTACACGCGGAAATGCAATTATTTCTGCAAAAAGAAACAAAAGAAGTCTGAGACAAGTTGTACGGGAGTGAAGAAATATGAAGTTTAAGTTAGAATCTACATCGACCATCACGACAATACTGAGTGCTACTCTCCATTTCTTGTATTGATCCGTTGCCCTACCGCAGCAGGGTAGTCCAATCGACATTTCAAATGGAGTACAGAGCACTTGGCTTGCACTGGGATCACACTCTTGAAGCCTCGATCTCTCACTGTCCAAAAAAGATGCCGTCGGTCTTTGGTTTGATCTGTTGGAGATCTCCTAAAGTTATGGAAAAAAATCGAAACAATATTGCAGAAGATGTTAGATGGCAAATAGAAAGACGCAGTGTGAATAAGTCAATATTATTTCCATGCCCAATCGAACAGTTTGAACTTCCAATACCTTCACGCGGGCGAGGTACCGTGAGTGTATTCCAAAAATAAATTAAGGGCTACGTCAAAATCACACAAGGAATTATGTTTGATTCTGGGCAGTTGTTCTTTCTTGACGCTCCTGCTAGGGGCGAAAAATAGTTGATCAATCTGTTGCTTGCCACAATTAGGAACAAAAGAAACATAGCCGCTCACGTTAGGTTACCTGTTAATCTAAATCATTCTGATTCATCATTTTGTAAAAAATATAAACAGAGTGACAGAGCTCAGGTCTGCCATGAAGCTGAGCTCATGGTGGGATGACAGCACCATGGCTCACAAGCGGTATTGAGTATCTAAACAAGATGATTGAAGACATTAGAGGCAACAACCGCTTTTTGGGTGAAGTAACAGTGATATTCGCTGGTGAGTTTAGACGAATAACATGCGGAACATTTTCAGATGAAGGTAACGCGTGCCTCAAGTCTTCCTTTTTATAGCCGAATTTTAAAATCTTGTCCTTAAGATTGACTTATAAAGTATAATTTTGTAGATTCGGTGGTCAAAGATACTGTACATTATCCTGTAGAATTCTTGCATACTCCTTGAACTATCAGAAACTCCAAATCTCGTCCTCCACCTTAGGCTTAGCGCTCCAACACTCTGAAACTGTGCGGTGATACTAAGCTTCGGGTGAAAACTCTGTAAAAAGGCGTAATCTCCAAAATTGTCACAGGTGTCAATCAAGAAGAAACCGCCTTCATCCCTCGAATTTCCCCGATTTCTTTATATTATCACCTTGAGTTCAAGATTTTGCAAGTTTTGCGAAGTTACCACGTTGTTACCTTTAAAATATCCAGAGACAGAGTTTAAAACTGGCTGTAGTTGTGAGTCTGACGAGTGACTCTTTCTCTCAGTAACGTACTCCATGGTCAATTCACTCTTCAGCAAAATATAACGTTGTTGTAATGGTGAATAATAAGGCGAGCTTACTTCTAGACATTTCATCAAAAGACCTTAAGGACAAGACGAGCTGGCATTACAAACGGTGATACCTAAGCTTGGATTTTTCACATAAAAACGTATTCGGAAATATTGTGAGAGGAGAGTGAAGGTATTGGTACTTAATTCTACCAAAACAGAACACTGATGTCGTTGATCGAACAGGAGATGGCTTCCTCGTTTATCATGCCTTTAGACAATGGCAGGAAAGAAGGCAGAGAGTTGCTGTATAGACGAAAGACAAGAAATAAGACATGTTATCTAAGTGGAAGACGCTGACAAAAACGAACGATCGTGTCTGTTTAGAATTACAGCGAATTTCCGGCACGAGTATGCAACCTACATCACTGGAAATCGACACGAGCGGTTACTTTTCCATAATCAGCAATTACCTCTTCCGCACCTTCTGTACACTTTCTTGCGTATTGCTTCTTATTCAGTAATCAAACAGAACACAATTGTGTAAGGGAGAACCATAGTGATCCAAGCGACATTTTTGAAAACATAGAATTTTTGAATTGAATGCACAGAAAAATATAAAATCTTTCGTGCCATACCAATCCAAGCACATAAAATTTAATAATGGGATGTTATTTATGAGCTTGTATTAGTATGGCATGAAAGATTTCATTTTTTTCTGTGCATTCAATTCAAAAAGTAAATATTGACAAAAATGTCGCTTGGATCACTATGGTTCTCCCTTACACAATTATTCCATCGCATGGACGACGCAAACTAATCCCTGCACAACGAGTCAGCTATCGCCATAAAGGACCTGCACGATAACACGAAGGAAGTGCTGCTGAACAGTTGGAGCCCTCTCGTACACTATAGGGCATTTTCTGACACGTCATCAAATGGCAATGTATTGGAGAGCCGCAAGGCACCCACACGATGACAGGCCGGCAAGATGAATAGGGAAAGTGTGGAGTAGGTAATATTTTTATTGGAAAAAACTAAATATTATGTATTTTTAGAAAATAAAATGTGAAATAACAGCTCACATTTTTAATATGCAATCTAAATACCAGTTCATCTTTTGATTAAGTGCTTTCGTTTCTGTTTATTGTAGTGTTCAAAATCGGTATGAGTGTAAAATTGGAAATTACTGCGATGGCCTGTATCCGTATAAATTAAATGATAACAATTTCTCTCGAAGTGCTTTGCCAAAAAATGTGCATTATTTTGATATCGTAGAATATTTAATAGATCGGCAAAGTGCTTATAGCAGAGAAAGTTTTAGAGCTTTTAAGGGTTTGAAGGCATATAAAACCTTCAAAGCTGGATGGATCCAGTACTTGGGCAGTAAAAATGCCAAAACTGGAAACTCTTGACCAAACATCCCCGCCTTTACATCTTTTCATTTAAGAGCCGCTAACCACTTTTCCTGCTTTATTTTGACAATAATGATACCCTTTTCTCGGTTCTTTTATAAATTTTCGGAAATTTCAAATTTTTTTCGTTGTCCCGGTCACCCCGCTTACTACATCAAACTACAGCACAAATACTAGGCACTGGTAATTTATTTATTTATTTATTTATTTAGTCTACTGAATACAAAAATTCTTACAGACTAGAATTAATTACAGCAAGAAACAATCAAAGTACATAGTTAAAAATATTATAACTTGCATATATAACAACTAATAAATTATAATAAATTTTGCCAAACTTAACTGCATAACACTTTCACGGCATTTTTAAATTTAGCTCGACTGACATACATTTCAATATTATTATAAATATTATTAAAAGTTCTTGCACAATGAGTAATAGGATCATGCTGGCCATAAGAAGTTCGGTGAAAAGGAACACGTAAGAAATTATAATATCTGAAAGATGTGCCAGGAATATGGATATTAAATAAGGCAACAAGTTCAGGCGAACGAATTTCAAAAAACAAAACATCCCTAACAAACATAATACAAAAAACTTTCCTTCTTGATTCCAACGTCTGTAGACCAAGAAGAAGGCATCTAGTAAGATAAGTGGGAGGTTGACTCAAACGGAAACTACGCAATGCATAACGAGTAAAATTTCTTTGAATAGACTCAATACGTTTATTCTGAATCGTAAGATAAGGGCACCAGACAACAGAAGCATATTCTAAAACAGATCGAACTAGCGACACATAAAGAGTTTTTAGAGTATAACAATCACGAAAATCCGTCGCATTTCTCTTTATAAAACCAAGCATTTTAAACGCTTTAGATGTGATATAATCAACATGAAAGGAACAATCAAGTTTAGTATCAAAAATAACACCTAAATCTTTAATATAAGATGGACGCGCAATCACGACATTATCAACAACATAGTCAAAACGAAACGGATTACTATTACGATGGAAAGAAAAACTATTACATTTGCTCGGATTTAAGAATAAATTATTCTTAGCACACCACACAGCAAGTCTGTCTAGATCAGATTGAATTTGAAGGCAATCTTCATACTTTGTAACTGATTTATAAATTTTAAGGTCGTCAGCATATAAAAGGCACTGCGAAAAGTTAAAAACATTGACAATATCATTAATGAAGATTATAAAGAGAAGTGGACCCAAATGACTACCTTGGGGTACACCAGAGTGGACACTTATCAATCGAGACTCAAACGATTCAATTTTAACACGCTGTTTCCTACCGGTGAGATAAGAATCAATCCATTTAAAAAGAGATGAATGAATGCCAAAAGATAAAAGTTTTATTTTAAGAAGAGAAAGATTAACGCGATCAACGCGATAATATAAATTACATGACATACAAATAATTTTCAATTGCTGAATTAGTTTGATGTTATAAAACTTACTTTCTATTGAATAAATTAAAGATAAATTAGAAAAAACTAAAAAATTCCGCCAAGTTGTTAACAAAATGTATGAGAAATATCAGCTCTCAAAACTTTGTGTGCCTTGCGGCTGTCTTGTATGTGTGGGTAGAAAATGCCCTATATACTGCTCCAGAAGTGTGATCGAACCACTCATCATCGCTACGAGCAGTCACTCGCCAATCCGAACAAAATCGGCGTGGATGCAAATGCTGCATCAGTAAATGTCAGATCCCAATCGTCGTCTTCTAGCAATTGGAACTCGCGACATGCATCTTGAAGTGTATTGAATATTTGACCATTGACTGTTGGTAAAAATTCGAAAGACGTTGGTCCTAGAACATTCAGCAACAACAAACGCAAAAAGAAACATTCACGTTGGTTTGGATGTACTGTGTAGTCGTTCCAATGTCTTTGCTTTCAATACGCGTGCAATAGTTGGATGTGGTTCGCCTTGTCGTAGGCTTCCTTTTTTTCCTTTTTTACCGCAATCTGAGGCGTAATGCAAAAACTCGACATTATATATTTTCTTATTAACACTTTATTTAATCGCACCAATTAAAAGCTTTTACGCATTTTTCGGTGGAAGTATATAAAGAAAAATGGATGGTAATATTTTACAGGTTTCCCAATGTTCACAAATATTTTTATTTTGTATATATTATATGTTTCTTCACTGGTGTATTTTTGCGGGCTCTGGTAGTTATAGTATACAGTCCATACAATATACTCAATACACTAAGGCTAAGCCCACACTGCACCGAACAACACACAAACAAGTAAAACGCGATTGTTTTGACTCCCAGCAAACATTATGATTTGAGATCGAATCGAAAGCGAATCATTAAAATGAATTAAAATTGCGATCTCGAAGCCGGTTTCGAATTGAAATCGAAGTAAAAAAGAACGAAAAGGCCCGCTAGGTCGAATCGCAAAAGCGATTAGAGTTTCTTTCGTTTTTTCGAAATGAGTTCGGGTACATAGGGGTCTTTATATATTGGAGGTTTCTCGCAAAATATGAATCGATATAGAATCGTTTCAGCAAGTTAGTTTACGTCTAGGGACATCATGGAAATTGTTGTATTAGAAGTATTAAATTTCTACTATCGACTGCATAATTCAGTTATTTATTTTTTTAAAGCAAATTATGCCGTCAATTGCAGAAATTGAATTGTTCTAAAATAACAATTTCCATGATGTCCACAGACGTAAATTAACTTCCTGAAACGATTCTCCCTGATCCTGAAAAGAAGGAAAAGTTATGAAAATAAAAATGGTGCAATTGAAATACGCATATGACATTTAACTCTTTGCGGCCAGAATTTCAACATGTTGCACAGAAATTTATTTTGTTTTGAATTAAACAAATGGTACATTTTTGTAAACAAACAATTATAATAATTTTGACATGCAGGACTTTGCGCGTCTCAAAACTGAATAAAGCGAATTGTGAAATGCACTACTTTGCAACACAATACATCTTCACATATTTTTCGATAAACCGAAAAATTCTTGAAACTTTTCATGACGAATTTTACTTTTAGTATGGACGTAACGTAGTTCTCTTCTTTGAACGTTTCGATTTTTTTTTCGCAAAAACGAAATGTTATCGTAACTTTATTTCCAAACTATTTCTTTCTCGCTCTCTTCCTCTTCGAGAATTTTTCGAAATACGCTAAACTTCGAGATGATGTTTGCTGGGCTGGCTCCCAAAACACATCAAATCGAGTAAAACAAAAACAAAGCAAAAACATTCCTGCAAACAATTTCTCGGAGGCTCGCTTTCTCGGACCATTCTCGATTCGAGAAATGCTTGCGAAGGGTACGAGAAAAATATTCAAAACGCAAAATGAAAGCTTTCCTGGTTGATTTGTTTCTCCCAAAGCCTTCATGCTGTAGAAAAATATTGAGAGCCGATTTCCCCTGAATGGGACTTTAAATCTCCAAATTACACTAACAACATAACGTCTTCACCGATTTGAAGTCCTATTGAGAGGAAATTTTGAGAGCCTTTGGTTTCTCTTCAACGATTTATTTGAAAAGTTTGAGCTTTTGATTTGTTTTGCTCGACGGAGTGATTTTCGGCGCAGAAGTGATTTGCTATCGATACGAGCATGCGATTCGTTATCAGCTCCGCTTTTATTGCCTTCGAATTCGTTTACGAGTCCGAGATCGGAGCAAGCTTTCGCTTTTGGCAAATCGTTCTCGAATCGTTTCCGAATCGAAATGTTTGCAGGGATATTTGAAGTGCTTGTGTGGGTTGTAGCCAGTCATAGTCGGGGAGCTGAGCGGCCAAAAAATGCAACTGTTTTAGAAAAGCTGAAATTTGGTATTATATAGTAGTAAGGGTGTAGAACAATAGCCCCCGTCAGTCAGCTGGTTTCCCTAAAGGCCCCCATACACGGTCAAATTGGATGTACATCGAAGTGCGGATGTACAACCAAAACTATCGATTGTGAGCCGGTCGGTCGATCTAAATACGTTGCGGGCATGGGTTTGATAAACATCTGGATGTACATCCAATTTGACTGTGTATGGGGGTCTTAACATTTGGCGTGGGCGTGGCTTCAAAGTTGTCAAAGAAGCAAGAATGCTTTACAATATCAGAAAATTGGTTTGTGAATACTAAAATAACTGAAAAATGACGTGGATATGATCAGTCTTCAAAATTTGTAACGGGACGCGTCAGCGGCGCGTCGGCAGCGCGTCAGCAGCGCGTAAAACACAAAAAATTTAGTTGATGAAACTGTTTTATCAAATGTAAAATTTGGTCTACAAGTAGTTAATATTATTTAAAATCAAATAAACTACTTGTAAACCAAATTTTACATTTTATTAAACAGTTTCATCGGCTAAATTTTTTATGTTTGACGACTGACGTAATTTTTTATTTTGAAGACTGACCATATCCACGTCATTTTTCAGTTATTTTAGTATTCACAAACCAATTTTCTGATATTATAAAACATGAGGATTTAAATTTGAAAATTCTAAAAAATTGTATTCTTTTGCCTAATTCATACGTTGTCACTCGTAAAAATCGGAGTGAAAGCTAACGGTTTTTTATATGTACATGCAGGGCCGCTGCTAGGCACTTTGCCGCCGCCCCTTTTAAGGGCAACATTTTGTTTCGCTCGCTTTCCTCGCGGGTTTTTTTGTTCTTTATAAGAATTAGTATATAAGAAATTGTTAATTAAATAAATTTTCTTTCTATTTGGCAAAGTACAGTTCCTCTCTTATTTCAGAAGCGACTTAAATGAATTTGTTTTCGATGATAAGACCGCGCTGACAAGCTGAAAACGGATGACGGGTTCTCTCTTCGCTTCGCTCGCGAAAATGCCGCCCTTCCCAAGTGCCGCCCAGTGCAAATGCACAGTCTGCACATATGGGTGCCGCGGCAGTGTGTACATGACAATTAAAATTAAATATTTTTTCGCCCCGCCAACTTAAATATAATCAGTGAAAAATTAAAATTCTCTATATTTCTACAACAGCTTCACTTATCTGGACCAAAATTATCCTATCTTTCAATCTGGAACCAACCCTACACATTCCCAAATTTTCATTTAAATCTGTTGGGCGGTTTCGGAGATTAGCGTGTACAAACATTGTGACACGTAGTTTTTATATATTAAGATATTGATTATTGTTTATTTATTATTAAAATATCCATTAATAATATTCCACATTCTTAATACTGGGAAGTTGATCTGGTGGACCGAAAGGGTCAAAACCACATCCCAACTAGTTTCTTCGGAAATCTCGCAAAGTCCTGTCAAGCGCTTTGAGCGATTTTTTATGGGCCATGGTGCATTCGTCCCAAATTATAATTGAGTACGTTTTAAGAACTGTGGCAATACTGGAGTTTTTGCTGATGTTACATGAAGGTGTTTCTATCTGGTTAAAATTCAATGAGAGCTTGAGTGCTGAATGCGCTTTACGTTCACCATCAAGTAGAGTTGATGATGCTCCCGATGATGTCGCTGCGAGTTCAATTTCATTCTGCATTCGAATCGACGCCAAAATCAAATTGCTATTTCCTCTATTTATTTTGGCCACACGTTGCATGATTTTGTCGTTTTAATTTTTTTTTAAATTGCACGACAACTACCCGTAAATCACCTCCGATCGTTCCGAAACTTTGGGAATGGTATTTTTTCGGAAAAAAAAGCAAAATAAATTGGATCTGAGCTCTTTAGCAGTGATTCGAAGAGTACCTCCCATACAAAAGTTCGAAATTTACGGATGTCGGTTCACTACAGCTACCCGAAGTGTTCGAGATAGAGCAAAATAGACCCGCCGCACCCGAAAGCCCCTATATACAAAAATTCATGCTAATCAGTTGAGCGGTTTCGGAGTCTATTAAACATTTACAGGCAGACAAACTTTCACTTTTATATATATATATATATATATATATATATATATATATATATATATATATATATATATATATATATATATATATATATATATATATATATATATATATATATATATATATATATATATATATATATATATATATATATAATATATATATATATATATATATATATATATATATATATATATATATATATATATATATATATATATATATATATATATATATATATATATATATATATATATATATATATATATATATATATATTATATATATATATATATATATATATATATATATATATATATATATATATATATATATATATATATATATATATATATATATTATATATATATATATATATATATATATATATATATATATATATATATATATATATATATATATATATATATATATATATATATATATATATATATATATATATATA